>WURT03620196.1:0-20310 GCA_009936505.3 Holothuria glaberrima
CTGTGTTTTAGCGCCTTAGAGCATGTTTATGATTTTGGCGCTATATAAATGTTATTATTGATTGATTGATTGATTGAATCAAGGAATCTTTGCGATTGTGATGTCGTGTACGTATGTATGTATGTATGTATGTATGTATGAGTGTGTGTATGTATGTGTGTATGTGTGTATGTATGTATGTGTGCATGTATGCATACATGCATGTATGTATGTATGTATGCATGTATGTCTGTATGCATGTATGTACGTATGCATGTGTGTATGTGTGTATGTATGTATATATGTATGTATGTGACTCTTTAACTTCTAAACACGACATCTAAAGATGGCAATGACCAACACTTTCCATAATTGGTATATAGATTTTTCATGCTCAGAGGAAGAACCCTAATTATTTTGGTAGAGGTCAAAAGTCTTTTGAGGTCACCAGAGATCAAAAGCCGAAAAACTTGTTAACACGATATTTTGAGGTACCCTTCCAAAAAAAAGTGTGGAGTGCCACATGTGAACACACATAATCACGTGTGGCAGAGCATATGAAAATACATAAGGAAAAAAGTGTAGTAATGCGTGGTGACACATGTGGTATTGGAACCAATCTGGCACACAGGACCATGCATTTCCCTGCATAATTGCCACACCTTGAAATCTGGGTCAAAGTGGGGAAAGCTGTGTCAAGTGGACACATGGGGAAAACCAGGGCAAAATGTGACAAACAAGGCCAGTGAACGAAATCGAACTATTAAATTTACTTTACTCTGGACCACACTTCTCCACACATTTTCACACTTTGCCTACTTTACCCTAGTTTGGCTCCTGTTACCTGTGTCAAAGCGTGTTTTATGGTTTTCCACACATTTTCTCATGTCCAAACTGTGGAAATGCAGGTCAATGCATGAAACTTTGGAAATGTGTGTCAACTGTTTATCTATGTCACACATTGTCACGCAAAAATTCACAGAGACTTCACGCCTCTCCACACCCCACCATAGTTTTGCACAGTTTGACACAGTATTGCACGTTTGGTATTGGAACTTTTGCCACACAATTTTTTTGTAATGGTAGGAATCACCGAGACTTTTTATATTTGGTGTATAGATTTGTCGTGTTAAGAAAAAGAACCCTATGTTGTTTTTGGTGGAGGTCGAAGTTCATTTTAGGTCACTGGAGATTAAACTGCGAAAACCTTGTAAACATGAAATCTCGAGATATGAATGACCGACACTTCTCAATTTTGGTGTATAGGTTTGTCATGTTGAGAAGAACCCTATGTTTTGGTGGAGGTCAAAGGTCATTTGAAATCACTAGCAGTCAAACAATGAAAACCTTGTTAACATGATATCTCGAGGTAGGAAGCTTGGATAGATTTCATAATTGGTATTTGCATATTAATGACATATTAATGACGTCATCGAAATCTACATACTCTATCCTTTCATTTGATATTTAGGTCTCTGTACAAAATATTCTTCTAAGTTGGTGAAATCATATGCCTAACCTAACCAAATAATTTCCAAATAATTTCCCCATTTATGTTAAAGCGTTAAAGGGTTAAGGTGAGAAGAAGAACCATGTTGTCTTTGGTTGAGGTCAAAGGTCATCTGGGGTCACCTGCGGTCAAAGTGTAAGAACCTTCTTAACACGATTTCTCAATGTAGGAAGCTTGGATAGATTTCATACGTGAAACATGGATCCTTTATGGTTGGAGGAAGAACTTTTTTGTTTTGGGAAATTCAAAGGTCATCTGGGGTCATTAGAGATTGAAAAGCAAAATTTCCCCAGAAATCCCAAGAAAATCTCAACATGTTCCATGGCACGGAATGACTAATCCTTTGGGCTTTCTGGTTTACTAAGAAAGTACAGATTTTGGGGTATTATGTAATCAAATGTGTTTAAACTCGTTAATATAACCTAAAGTTCCTTAATTTGAAAGACTTTTTTCAGTCGAGAGTGCTTGCACTTACATATTGTAATTGATCTCCAAAGTGACATATGTCAAGTCTGTTCGCGGTGTTCAACCAGGAAGTTGGTATTGCCAACTCCTTATTGTTCTATATGTTCGTATTCATATAGGTGACTACCAACACGTAGAAATAAATTGATAGCAGTGGGCCATAATGACACTTCACGGTAGATTGGCTACACTCTACTTGTCTTTATTGTAATATGTGGGGAAATACGTGAAATTTTTCCACAGTGTACAGCTATTTATAGCTTGTTCTATTCTCTTCAGGCTGTATCCTACGTACATAGTCTGTAAAGGAGGAAGTGTGTAACTCCAAACCAACAGTAGTGTTCTGGCAAGTTGTGGGAGATTACATTACTACCATTGACTCCCGAAAGGCTCTTCTGCAGGCCTATGGAGTCTCTCCAGAATGAACTTAGTGCCAATGGCCGTGTGGTGAAGGCTGCGGGGGTGTTCTGGCTTACTTCACGAAAAACAGGTGGATCGCCCAAAATAAAATAACTAATCATAGATTTTTTGATTGACTAGGATTGAACTGTGATGAAAATTTGTCTAGATTATAACTGGAAGTTAATACTGGCCCACCGGTGTAATAAGGCAGAGGATGCTCCAGCATTACTCAGTACAAACCTCAATGCATCTTTAGAACACACGTTCTCCAGAGTCCGATCCCTTGTGTGCAGCTTCGTAATCACTTTTGTTCAAAGTAACATGGGATAAAGGGGATCGCTGGGCCCTGACTAGGCGTGAGTTGCCAATTTTTGCAAAATATGAATATTAAAATACATTTTGAATGAACCAATAGGAGAGGAAAAAATGGGTAAAGGGAACCACATTATGCATATGACGTCGAAAACTTTTACAGACGTTTAGTAATGAGAGTGTTCGGAAGCACGACAGTGACAATGGGATGTAAGACAATTACTTTGAGGATGGTGTAACATGCCCACAAACCAACTCTGATCTAAAGGTAGCGCTCTATTAATTATTTTCCATTGACTTTCTCAATAAATTTATTTATTTCTCGGACTCTCTAGGTCCTTGAATTAGAATTTTGCAGCATGGACATGCAACCCATGTTAGTTTATTCATGGCACTTGCAAATTTCTACATCATGCTCGTTGAGAATTTGGGCTGCAACCACTTCAATAATAGTTGCATACTCCCACTTCTAATCACTTCCCAGACACGGCAAATCACAGAGCGGAGTGATACAATCAAAATTGCTCTAAAGTTGGTCAATACTCCTTGTTTTTGCGAAATTTGTGTTTAACTTCATATACGACAATATCCACATGAAAAATCAAGCATATTTAATAACTAGCAAAGTAAAAGATGAGCTCCCCAAAATTTTATGGTGTTAAAAGTGTGGCTTTACAATTTTCGAGGAGGAGCAAGTTGGTATAAGTGGTTTCCTACCTAAAGGCGATCAGCCATCTAAGGCCAGTAGTAAATAGGTACTTTATGACATTACAATGTTCGAGTATTTGGGTATAGCTTTATGGCTTAAAAAGTGTTGTCACAGGCTATGATTGGCAGACTGTCCACAGTCTTAACACAATACTACGCCTGCACTAAATAAGGTCGAGCAAAACTCATTCACAGAAGGTCCTTCAAGAAGAGATTCGGTTACTGCAAGAGTTTCATTATTTGAGTTAGTCTTCATGGAGCCATGTATATGCAAGCCTTAGCTTGTTCATACATATAACTTTGACAGGTAAATGCAGTGTTACTATCTTAAAACCATTGGCAAGGGCGGCGATTTGTATAGGATATTGAGGAAGGGGTGGACTGTTATCAATGATGTACACAAATATGGCGGGGGGGGGGGCTATATGTGAGGTATCCAAGCGGAACACCACAATGACGGAAATAACACTCCCAGTCATCGTAATATGAATGTGAAGGTGCTGAAAACGCCGGGCATTTCTATTCGAAATTGGTAAAGGCACTCTGATTGAGGTAATGATTAAAGAATAACCTTATTCTGATTGGTTGAAGATGACTTGTGCGGATACATGAAATTAGACGTAGTGTATAGCTCACTGCATTGCAATATCACATTACAATAGCGTTAAAATACTGTAGTCTTGTCCAGGAACCTGAGGTACAGTAGACATGTTTTTTCAAGTGGAGGAAGGGGTAGAAGTAAACTAAATTGGTAAAATAATAGCAGTATGGGACGAGGTAATTGGTGTTTTAAACATTTTCAGAAGTAAGGTTTTGGAGAGTTTAAAACAAGACAATGAAAGGATTTTATTTCTTTTTTATGTTAGTAAAAGGGACTCCTTTTTCATGGTTATATTTTACATCGAGAGAGCCCCTCTGGCATGGGACCCAGGACAATTGCCCCATAAATCTCCTGTAAATCCTGCCATGGACATGTAAATTAATGATGCAATGAACCACAGGAGACGCAGGACTAACTTGTGAGGTTTACCTCTTGTAACTTGCTTACCCGACGAAGAAAACCCCTTTACCGCACCCCTGACTTCTGTTATACTATCACTACTAGATCCAAGACAATGGTTGCCTCCATAAAGAACAAGTAAAATCCCAAAAAAAGTCAGCATATTTACTAAGTGAGATTGGTCTCTCCTCTCTTACAGTCTTAACACTAAACCTCCTGTTGCGATATTCATATCAAACAGGAAGCATTGAAATAACTGACAAGATCTTATTTATAAGAAAATATTGTTTTTAAAAGACATCTATGTGCCACAGGCAGAAAATAGAGTTTATCGTTACCATTCATATCCAACGATAAATCTGGTAAAAGCTTTCCATCACCCAAAATATTACAGATTTCAAGGGTTACAAACTATGCATGAGCTATGAAGCAGAAGATATTTTACTAAAAAACCGTATCTCGTGAAACTAAATATCCAGATATTTTTGAACTTTCCACCATACTTAATTTTTTAATCATGGATTCAAAATTTTCTTCAGAACAAGTGCAATATTTTCTTTTTTGAATAGAATGCATATCTCGTCGGTAAACACAACATGTAGTAACGGCTAAGCGTATCCATACCTAGGGTCTTTTCTAGTAACATGTTCTAGATGTGTACGAATTGAAACGACTTCGTTAGAGAAAACGACTGTAGGAGTGTGATTTCATTGCCCCAATAGCGGTTCTGGTGAAAACACTTTTTACTTTTCTCAACATTTATTTCAAACAGCTTATGTCATGCGGAACGATAAGTAAAGTTTGATATTGGTACAAAAGCGGACAATTCTTACAGTAAATATGGAAACAGTCATAAGAAATATCATCATGATAGAAACAAAATTAAGAATAATGGTTGGGGAAGCACAAGAACGCTACTGAAAATTTGTGGTAGTGATTCCTCGGGAACGTACGCACACATATAAAAGTAAATAATTTTAATATGACAGACAACGAAACATGACCACCAGCAGAATGGACCAACTTAAGTTACCACGAAGAACAGGGATATAAACCAATAGAGACATAGGAATACAAAGAACTAATTGTAACCAGATAAAAGGAAGGTTTTAAACTGACGTTTGAAAGAAGAAATAGAAGGGGAATTTTTAATATGGTAGGGATGCCATTCCAGGTAACAGGGCCTACGAATGTGTTATTTCGTTGACTAACAGAAAGCTTATGAAGAGGTAGGTATCTAGTGTTGTAACTGTGGCTACCAGCGGTGAAAAAATTTACAAAAGAGTTAGGAAGAAAATTCTTAGAAAACTGATACATAAATACTGAAGTTTCAGGTTTTACAATATCAAATATTGTAAGGGAGTTATATCGGTAAAATATCCGTCTAAAGTGGTCCAGTTTTGATTTGTGATCAATTACCCAAAAAATTCGTTTTTGGATGACAAAAAGTTTGCATATGTGGACTGCAAAGAATTACCCATACAAACACTCACAGTGTTTTGAAATCAATGCGGGGGGATAAACGTAGATTTACACATGCTTTGTGTATGTTGTGTATTCATGAAGTGTATGAAACAGAAAAGAGTTGTGCGATTGTAATATTTTAACGATGTCCGTAGAGAATGATGTACTGTATAACAAATGGTGAGGTGGTAAAACACCAGTATTGGATACCTCCCCGGTAACAATTACCACCCAGACAATTTCCCGACCAAATTACATTACCAATCAATAACTCCCCCACCAGAAAACTTGGCATTGAAAAGGGTGAAAATTACCCTAGTGGGAGTTGTCATGGTTGGACTTATTCCGGGGGAGTTGTCCAAGGTGTACTGTCCGGGTAGGAGTTGCCCGGAAACCGTACAATACTTGCAGTATACAAGGAAATATGTGTTATTACAATAAACCAGGGGGTTGCTATTTGACGAGCTTGTTAAAGCTGGTTAAAGCAGGGAGGTACTATTTGACAAGTAGCAACACGATCCCTGGGTAAAGAGCAAAACATTTGTTACGTATTTTAAGGTAAAAGTTTCAACACACGACTGTCTTTGAATTTGTATGCCAAGTGTGCCATCGGATATACTTAACGTTTTCTGGCACTGCTGTAAAATATTACTATTTCTTGTTACTAGTTCCGCTGTGACTGCCTGATAAATTACAAAATGGCAGGTTGAAAAAAGGAAATTTTAGCGACAAGGATAGGGTTACTTCCTTGCAGGGGCGTCGTGCGAATATATATATATATATATATCTATATATATATATATACATATACATATACAGGGGCGGGAACTACCGGGGATGTGGGGGTGCTACACCTCCAGAAATTTGAAAAGTGTCGTCCGTCGGGATATTTTGCTGGTTGTCGGGAAAAAATGGCCTCTTTCTTTTGCAGATACCTGACTTTGTTAGAAAAATATTTTATTTGGGGCCACAGAATTGGCGGACCACTTTATTGATGACTATCTTTTAATTAATGAAGTCCAAAACTGTGCAACAATAGCCTTATTGGAATGTGGTGCAACTCACCCTGACTGCTCGTCGGGGATGAGTTGGCGGTATCAGAAGTCAGGTGTGTCGGGTCGCAGTCGGATTGCAGGTAAACCGTACGCTCAAATTGCTGAGGTGAATATATTCAAAAGTCTATGCATTGTTTGTAAGTCACACATGGTCGAGCACACAGAGCTGTCTTCTGATTTGCAAAGCCTTCTTTATTAAAAGATTAGTTGCCTTTGGGTCAATGACAGCTGATGACTGCCATGGCGTTACTAAACCACGACGACCCTCCCTTATCCCCCGACTTCAATTCGAATATCAAACACTGGTATTTCTGATGAAGTTGAAGAAGACTGTCGAATTACAATGGGGACAGACAGTGAGGTAGAGAACAAAATTTAGCACCTAACCGACCCGTCTTCCATGTGACTGGTTTTTACTGTCACGTAGTAGTCAGGTTGGTACACTATGCGCTAGTTTTTCACTTACTAAACTCACTAAGTCGGAGGTGTTCGAGTTTCCTGTAAACTTTAAAGTGCGTACATTTTGTATTCCGATGATTGCGAAAGACGTTCGCATTCCCGACTCCTTGTGTAGATGCAGTTCCTAAAAACATTACCAAATGGTATTAAAATGTCTATTTTTCAGCGAGCTTCGCTCCCATCCACCGGCCTTCATGTCCACTGTTTGTTCAATTATTCAAGAAGGACAGAACGTGCCTTATATTATTGCGAAGTCCCGTGTGGCAGCTTTTGAAATCTGAGTTTTCAACCCTCAAACCTGCTGCGTCATAAAGAAAGCTCATATCCGTTAGTCGACCACGGTTATTTTTCAACCAGATGCCGATTTTTTTTTAGTACTTAAAATGCCCAAATTATTGAACGCAAATTTTATTTCAAGGGTAACATATGTAACACCAAATGGCATGTAAGGACACCTAATTTTTCAAAAATTTCTCAAAGGGGAGGGGGACCCTTCCTCTTGACCCCAGGCCGGCGATCAAAGAACATACCCCTCCCCGGTAAGAGCAATCCTGGCTACGCCGCTGCTTATGAGTTCTTCTTTCTTTCTTGACACATGAGGCGTTGCGGCATTTTTTTTGTCGGGAATGTAGCCCATTTTGTCGGGAAAAATGTGTCCAGCGCCCCCATTCATCGATCCTTAGGGACGTCCCTGTGTATGTGTATATATATACATGTATATATATATGTGTATATAGTAACCCAAAATTAGATGATTTTGTGACCAATCTGCAAAACAATTGTGGGTGGGGGTGAAAGATATCTTAAAATGTTCACAAAAAATGAAAAGAATTTTGATATCTTTTCACAAGATTAACTCTTGTTCTTTTGATTGTAAGCTTATTATGAAAGTATCATCGATGATTAAATGATTATCCCTGTCGTTCTACTGGCGAGTCAATTCAACGTTCCCACTCTTAAGCAATTCGAGGATTCTTTCCTAATCAAAGGAATGTTGCTGACCATTTTAGACATTATTCATATATTTGAATACGTTAATAGTGTAATATTGTGGCTTAATTTGATTATAAGAGGAATTCCAAGAAAAGGTCAGGTCATTTGTGAAAATTTAGAGGTTCATTCGAAGAACTAGCGTTTTCATGTGTGGAAACATGAAATATATCAGAAAACACTAATGGCCGCCTCCACAACCGACGAAAGTACCGACGACGAATCAGACCTTTATGTGTATTTTCCCCTCCAAAGTAACTGCAGGGAAATCATTTTCAGAGACAGCATGGTCGAGGTTTTCAGATTGTGAGGAAAAAAGGAAGATTTAGAAGGTGAAATCGCTGTATTAGCAAGAAACTTCCTCGATTGACAACAGGATAGCCTAACGTCAGATAACGTTAGGCTTAACGCTAACGCGTTAGAGCGGTCAACAGTGGATTCCACAGGGAATCCTAAATAATGGATTCAAAGAGACATCTTGAAAAATACAGACAAGTTGTTGGACAGAACGGAGACTGATGGTGGTGAGTTGAACTGTCTAGCCATAGGCTAGGCTAGTGGTAGTCCGCAGTCTGTTGACCTAGTATTTGGGTCGCTTTGAGGCTTCCTATAGGCATAGCCTACAGGGTTACTGTCAAGGGGGGTGGGGGAGGGGGAGGAAGGAGGGTTAAATCCCATCTTTCATCTCAATAAAAATAAAAAAAATTGTCTTTCTAAAATTCACTAATACTCGAAGGTAATTAGCCTTTACATGTCATTTAAATGTTTAAGATCCTTTTTCCTAAGAAATACGAACACATAGAGGTTTAAAAATTTTTTGATTTGCACAAGCAATGCTGTTTTGTTTCTTAGACGTTCTATAAAACTGCTTAAATCTTGTCACCAAGACGTTCACACTATTGTATGCTAAACAGCACGCATTGCTTTTTACTTGTGACATAGTCCTAGCTATGGTTATTTTCATACACGCGCATAGGCGTATGTAACAACAATTACTGCAGAAACGCACAGACGCAGGATCCCTCAGGGATCTTTTGCGGGAGAAGTTTGTACAGCGATAACCTAGGCCTAGCCTAGTTCAGCGAAAAAATTGTACGTAAGAACTAAGCGTAGGTACCCTAAGCTAGGCTAGTGCCAACATGGCGCTAATAGTCTTAGTGAGGGGCTCGAATTGCTTTCAGGGCTCAAAGTTCGTTCATTAGCCATCGTCTCATTAATAATCAGAATATGGATCCGTATGATGGCTCAATTTTTATTATCATTCCATTTTCTTTCAACAAGATGTTCAAACCCACATGTGCAGGACGACCCCGATGACAAGTCACCTGCAGAGAAGACTAGACGGTCACTCTGCTCAGGGTATGAGGTTAAAGATGAAACTAGATCTAAACGTGTGCTTCCTGCGGTATGTATCTTATACCAGAAAGATAAACCTATAAGATGTACATCAACCGGGAAGAGAAAAAGAGAAACCCTTGTCAAATGCTCCCCTATTAATGCAGAGCAACTAGAGGTAACAACAATACTGCATTGATGCTTCTAATTCAGGATCGAGACACTGTGTTGCTATTGAATTGCAGTATCACAATTCATGTAATGGGAACTTCACACACACTTGTACAAAACACCAGAATCTGGCACTGATGACGTAGATACCAATTTACTCCATGGCTTACAAGAATTTGTGTGACACCATCAGTGAGAGAATTATTGATGGCAAAGAGATCTTCCGGCTTTCCAAACTGACAGGTTTGTTCATAGCAGAGGTGGAAAATGTGTGTGGAATTGACGTGAGCCACTACAAATCAGGGAACCTGAAAAAACAGACACAGACGCGCAGGCACAGTTATCGCAGAGACACCGCAGACACAGTCACCGCAGAGACAGTCACCACAGACACAGCCACTAACAGTCAACTTACAAGTATATTACAAAAAACAGTCAACTTACAAGTATATTACAAAAATAGGAAGCTGTACTTGATAGAGGGCCCTCTCCAAACTGGAGTTGATTGTTCATTTTCTGAGCAATGTACATTTGAGTGTATGTGTATAAAATTTTGAGTCATGTAAAAGTCCTTTGACTGAAACACAATTTTAACCCACAAAAGACTCTAGAGCCTGCATAGTGTAACGAAAATTCTAGAAGGTCTTTCTCCTCTCAGTGCTATGTGAATTTGTCTGATTCACAGCATGAGAAATTCAAAACACCCTGCGGAAAGTTTGGAAATCTTGAAGCAAGGGATCCTGTTTGTCTGGAAGTTTCACAACAGTAGGATGAATCACAGCCTTGTTGATTCTACTGTTGAGGTAGCTCAAAGGGGAGGGAGCTGGGGTGTTTACAAAGTTTGGTAATAGGGCAGGATGGGAAGCAGGGCTTGTTGCGATTACTAAGAAATTCATTCAAAACATTGATGCAGGTGCAGCTGAATTTGGGGCTTGTGACCTATTTCGCTGGTTGAGTGCCAGTCTCGGCATGTTTCGGCCAATCAGAAAAGTTATTTACTACTTTAGCCAATGGGAGTGCAATTATTTGCTTTGTGTACTAGGATATGGTGGGGGAAAGGAGGTTTGCAAGTTTTGGCAGATGGAAGAAATTTCAAAGTCATTCGAGATCTAGACTCCAGATAGACCATGGGGCATGCAGTCGAAAAGGCTTTAAAACTCGACTTTTGTGACCCACCTCGGGGAAAAAGCTGAAAATTTCACATGATGTAGATAAAGTGTAGCAATGAAAGATTTCGAGCGATCCCGCACTCAATTGTTGCACATAAACGAGAATGGGACCGTTACTTAACGCTAATTGACTTAAACAAACAGCGAACAACTGATCTAGTGCACGTACTGCTTACGCGGAATTGTGTACAATACTGTAACGAACCATAGTGGAACGAACGGGGAAACGGAATGACCTGAGTGCCTACCACTGCGAAAAAGTTGCATTAACTACAGATATAAGACATGGGTTGAATCGTTTAGGGCAAAATGTACCGTTATTTTACAGATAGAGGAATAATTGAAGGGTCATCCTGCCGTTAGATCAACGTTATACATGCGTGACATGCTTGCAGTCTCCAAACAGCACTTGTAATCAATCACTGTATAGCACTTGTGTCATGCTAGAACCATGAGGTTTACGACCAATTTATTAACACAGTGACATGAAATGGTGATCAAGCGACTATTTTCTATATCCCCCACAGGCCCTATCCCACCTGAAGAGATTGAAATAGCCTGCAGCCTTGGGTGATAATTGCAACATTGTTACAGACCTACAGGATATTCAGTGTAGACATAGGAATCCCAGCACCAAGATGTGACACTGTAGCTCCTTAAACTCGTATTCAAATTTGATCTTGGGATCCCTATTCCTCCTCCAATAATGCCGTCCCCCACCCACCCATTACCGATATGCAACTATGATCAAACTCGCCAAGTGAAAAGTGAAAAGTGTACGTAGCTTCCTTCACAAATTGCTTGAACCCAAAGTGTGATTACTCAGCATCTGTAGGTAAGCTACAATACCTTCCAAGAATCAAGGTGCAATAGAATACCTTTGCTTGGGTTTACAATGTATAATTTAAGCCCCCACACTCAGTCCTATAACAAACATCTCTATCTGGCCTACTTCAAGCCTGGGCTTAACACTGACTCAAGAGAGTGCTGAATGTAGACCTAGGCCAATGTTTTAATGGAGGAATTATGTTCAAACATTTTGGGTTGAGGTGAACTGTATGGTGTTACTAGATGCATTCAAATTAAAGCAGCAGTTTTACATCCTTCAAAGTTCAGTGTAAAAATACATCAAGAGAAATGGAAGAATGATTCTTATTTGGCATTTTTTCTTCTTAATGTTCTTTGAATTCTTTATCATTAAACGATCTCTTCAGGCATGCAACAAGTACTTACCTGCAATAGTCTGTAACCAGGCTGTATGTGCCATGCCTTAGTTACAAATTATTCCCATGACCTTACCTGTGATAAACGTTCCCAGTGTGATCTCTCTGCCTTAGATGCGAACAATGTTTAATAACATATTACATGTATGTCTTTTAACTTGTTATGTTGCTCGGTGGTTGTTCGTCCTTTTTGCAATTTAGGGCCTTCACGATCACTCATCTTGCACTATTAACCTCCACCATGTGAATCTAACTTAAAATATCTGGGGTTTTCTTATCATTTGAGAGGTAATTATACCACAAAAATTGTAGTCAAAATAGCAGAGCTTGGCAACCACAATGAATTGAAAACATCAAGTTTCGGTCTTCAGTGAATTGTATATTAAGACTTTCCACAGTTATTATATAACTCAGACTTTATTAAATACAATCAATGAGTGTGTGCATATTTCTTTCAAAGTGATATAGACTAAACTCAAGCTACATACTATGCAGTTTACAATATTGATGGTTGGAAGCATTCCTCCCCAGACACTTTTTGCGCAGGGTCCTTGTTAAACTGATTTTTTTATACTTCTTGATCCTTTTTCAAATACATTAATTAAACCTCTTTTGTGGAATAATTGGTAGAGTTCTTGTTTCAAATGTGCTCCAACTGAAATATTGCTTTGCTGAGAGGTATGTTCATCACCATAGTCCACAGTTACATTCACTCAGTATGCCATAATAACATCATTTAATGCACCAACTGCTCGTACTAATGTTCAAGATGATTCTGAAATACAGTCTCAGAATATGCACTTTGCAACAAAACATTTTTCAAGCTCATATGATCCATCAAGTACTGCTACGTAAGTTCATGCAAAATTGGAATCAAGGAAAGATTTTCAAAACAATCATTCGACACTGAACTCATTCCACCACTTCGGTGTAAAATATCAATCTGTTGTGGTTGTCTGCCATTTCTGCCAGGGAATGGTGGTCAAGTTGTATTACTGTCTGCTGTGTCCAAACACTAAGGGTCTGCAAAAAAGGCAAAAAAGTATTATGACATTTTAATCATGGCATCTAAGAAAATTATCTCAACATAGACTTGAAGGAAACTTGCCACTGTAGTAAGAGGTCGGAAAGAAACGCAGCACAATATGATGCATACAGTAGCATTACGCTAACCTGGACCCAACATACTTCTTGCTGTAAACATTCTTTTCTCAGGCTGCCAAAAAAAATGCACACAAAATTGATTGTACATTTGTTAAGGCTAGTATTGCACTCTTTTGGCATTTCTGATGCCGACCTTAGCTTCATTTATCAGCCAGAGCAACTGCTCTCCTTAAATTCACAAAAAGTAACCACAGGAAAGCAGTAAATCACTTCACTAAACACTCAACATTGTTTTTATCCTGCGACACAAAACCACTCTACCAAAATTTTTCCAGACCAGAATTTAGTAGTTCACACTGGTTTTATAAATGAAGGTCAAATGTATGAAGTTCACAAACTGCAATACTAGCCTAACATCACTAGCAGCAGTAACTGTTTCATGTTCTTGTCAAAAGAAAATACTATCACAAGTTACCCAAGACAATCTTGCCAGGATTTCACCAGACCCTACGCCTAAATAATTTCGACCTAGAAAAAGCTGCAATTGACAAATGCAACATCTTAATTGAATCTGCAGCAAAGAAGCTTTTTACAGAACCATTATGAAATCAAGGATATGATTTGAACCATTAGAACAAGCAGTTTGTATAATATAGACAGCCCATTGCTTCAACAACGAGGTACACCGTACAGGAGCCCTAAGTTACTCCTTACTAATTTCAGTCTAGCCTAGGGCCTTTGTTTTGTTTGCAAGCAAGAAAGCAACTTGGCCTGTTTGCTTGCGTATTATCTGACGCATTAACTTACCTTCACTTTACCTGCTTGCTTATGGTCCTTCCTTAGGCTAACTCTTTGAAATAACAGTTCCTCTCTTATGCCATCTTCTGCGACGAAAGCTGGCCCTTTGTATGGTAAGACTAAGTTGATGAAACTAACGTTGTAAAGTTTACCTAATGGGTTAGGCTGCATACTGAGTTTATTATAGGCTACACACGTAAACAGTTCCTTGAAGAAGTATCGCAAATCTTGCAAAAGAATTTGAAGGACTTCCTTGAGATTTTACGAAGGTGACCACTAACTTGTTCGTTAAAACGAACCTACTGGAGATCGTTCAAACTTTTTTGAAGAAATGCCCCAAACAAGATCTTTTCACTCGTATTTCTTGTACTACGTACTACTCTTGATTACAAATGCTGTGTTTACTTCGGAGCTAAACGTACGAGCGCATTGATTGGTCAAAAAAGTGCAACAAGCCGAAACCTTTTTAGACGACAAATTTGATTGGTTGAAAAAGGCGATTTTGTAAGCCTAAAAATGGCTTAATTTTTTCGTTTTTCTTGATAATGTGCACTTTCTGCACGCGGGATCTCTCACATTTGCGTATAATATAAGCTTAAAAAAGACTCTGTTGCAAAATTGAGTTTTCCCCTGAGGTGGGTCACAAAACAAGCGAAAAAACTGCCGTGCCCCATGGTCTAAGAAGGAAAGTAAGTCAATACAGTAATCAGTATTTTATTTAAGTGCGTAAATTCTTGGGAATAATTTTACAATATCTGGGCATATTTGGGGGAAACATTTTTGATTCTAGAATATCAGGACAAAACTTGATGCCTATATTTCTTTACTTGCCGGGTAAAGTTTAATTCTTGAAGTCTTTAGAACATTTTGGTTCCATTGAACTTGGCATAGCGGTGTAATGCAATGCTTTGTGGAAATTAGGCTAAATTTGAACGCAAAAGCAAATTTCCTTTTTTCATTTGGGGACTTCTGGAGCCAGTTTTTACAGAGGCAAGGGTTGGAAATAATTAAATTAAAAAAAAATATCTTAGACTTTGTTATTAATTCTGAGGCTGCTTTATTCCAGCCAACGGTGGAGGTGGAGAATAGGTTTAATTGTTTCCTGGCATCAAGAGGGGTTAGGAAAGGCTTTTCTCTTATAAATGTTTTTATTCGATATCTGATCATGTATCGAGAAAGAAGAGATGATGGAGATTGAAGTTTCTCCTTGAATAAACACGTGTTACCTTACACTTTCTGTTCCGCCTCTCATTTGAGTCACATTGTCTTTTATGTAGTTAATTTTAGCCGAAGAAGTGTACCCGGCTATACTTCACCTATGGTTCCAGTCCTATTTCCCCTACCCTAGGTCAAGCCCAAGTGATCTTACACTCCGCTCCTACTCGTCAATGTCAGAAGTAAGACAAGGCTGGCGATGCAACAATACCCAAATACAGAAATGAAAAATCATAATAGAGGGCGCTGTTTACAATCTACATTTTTTCCCATTTACTCATATAGCTAATTACATTATGAACAACCCTGCCCGAAATTCATGTCAATCGGAGTTATATAACTTGAGCTATTACAAATAATTAAAATAGGGGCGCCCTTCAACATGCTTCTGACTTTGATGCCCCATTTCTCAGTAATGTGCAACATCTGTGACTGTAAACAAATTTATGTCATTTGTAACATCATTTGACATGACAATCCACCCTTTTCATGCCCACAACCTGAGGTGGGTCATGGAACCTAATTTAGAAGCATATTTTTTACCTATGGCCCACACCCTATAGGTAATGGTGTCTAGGTTGACCAAACAAAAAAAGAGATGCCGAAGTTGTCGGCTGGAGAACTTCAAAATGGGGGCTAAAATTGCCACCGCACGCGATTTTTTTCGTAGGATATGTAGGGGAAAGGTATGAAGTATGCATATATAATGCTGCTTGAGTGGTTTGAGAACATGATACTTAGATTTAAGTAAGTTTAGGCTAAATGTACGACGGACCTTTTACTCGAAACTTCCCTGATCCTCAGAAACTTTAAAAAAGGCTTCGTCTTTTGAGGAATTATTAAATTACCATGTTCAATCAAAGCAGTTGTCTTTTGCAGTCATGTTATTACACTGTAGAATTAGACTGTAGACACTTGAGTTGCGATAAACCCAGTGAAGCAACACATTGGTCCACTATTCATATGGACATGAACAGGTAAGCTTTTTATGAATGGAGGAAGGAAGATGCTATGAAAAGTCATGAGCGAAGACGCCAGTTAAACGAACAATTCAAAATATTACCATCGCTATGCTACCAAAAAAAAAAGTTGGTGAAGTTTATAGAAAAGGCTTCAATCAGTCGAAAAAAGTTATACAAATTCCAAACAAACTGTGATATATGTATATTTTTGGTTATTGCAAACACAGACATGACATTTCCGTGCTGCTGACATGTTCCAAAACCAAGATGGCGGATATTCCAAAATGGTTGCCCTTAAAATTAGTATGTTGAAATAATGAGTATAATAGTTATGAAAAATATGCTAAACACACTGACTCTTTAAATGTGGCCTGGGTTCATGCCAAATAATTAAAAATTATGTTTAAGGACATTTTTTGGAATTCAGGTCAACAAAGTATCATTTTCTCAAACCACTCCAACAACAATATATATGAATATGTCATACCTTTCCACTACCTATCCTACGAAAAAAAAATTGCGTGCGGCGGCAGTTTTGGACGCCATTTCGATCGAAGTTCCCCAGCCGAAAACTGTGCCCTTTTTTTTGGTAAATTTAGACACCTTAACCTACTCAAATTAGTTAAAACAGATTCTTTATAATTTGTTCACAGATGGATCTTATATTTGGGTTACTAATATATATATATATATATGTATATATATATATATATGTTTATATATATATATATATATATATACATATATGTATTTTTGGGGGAAGTGTGACCTGAGAAGTGGTGACTGGGTGAAGGTATAAGAGGCTTCGTGGGAAAATAGCTTTGGAGTGGGAAGGTGAAAAATAGCGCTACTTAGGGCAAAGTACTACCTGTTTCTTAAACAGTTAATTTCTCATACAAACTTGGCATGAAAAGGGTTGTCAAACGCATTTTTAGACAAAACCTTGACAAAATTTTGGGAGGTCTGAGACCCCCGGGCCAGAATGGGCAAGACTCCTCTGCTTACTTTTGTAATAGTGTCGGTTGCCAATTTTCAAGTGTTTCAAAATATTTCAAGTGTCCTCTGGGTAACCTTAATCACAATCGGTCAAACCAGACGGCTAACTGAGGAGAGGGTTTTGGGTTAAACCCACCATGATTAAAATGCGAAAAATTGCCCCAAACTTACCTTTCGGAGGCTATTCCTCCGGCTCTTCATCTAGGAGGTGTCCTTGAAACTTACCTGCGGCGCCCATAGTAACGTCATTGCAGTCCAGTGGTCCCCGTATCGTCATTGGCTTTGGGTGCTCTAAAACCCTCTCATGGACAACATTTTGGCTGCGCTCCTGTGATAGATGTTTGAGATTAAATTCTAGACCCTTTTTGCATTTCGTAACGGTCAAAAGTAATTTTCGGTCACGGGTAATCAAATTGTGAAAACTTCGTACACACGCTGTCTCAAGAAGTGTAAAATTGACAGCTAACTTCCTTAGCATGTAGATCCTAGGTTCTCAAGTGGCGGCTCACTGGTTATTTGCGGTCCGTGACATCCATTAATGTGACCCGCGGAAGATTCGAGGAACCATAGCGACTTTTTTCTCGTGCAATTTCCTGAGTGCAATCTAGTCATCAAGAGTATTTGGCTTCCATATTTTCTCCCATAGGCCAACTGGGGATTCACACATGGTGGATGCAAAAGTCTAGTAAGTTACAAATTTATGCTTAAAGAGGGATACCCTGTACCACCCCTAATGTAATAAAGACCGCTAATGTAATAACGACCGTTGATGTTATAAAAAAAATTACCGTTTATGTAATATTTCATCGACCACTGATGTTATAAGAAATCGAACGCTTATGTAGTAAATTTATCCACCGCTAATGTGACAAAGAATCAATAGTTAATGTAATAACCAAGAATGAGCTGACCAGTGTTCTGGAAAGGTACGGAAGGCCAACGGAGCAGGATAATATTTAAGTTTAGGTCAGTGGAGTTACTGTGGTATGGGGGATAATCGGTGTCAAAATCAGATATCCTTATTATTTTCTGGTTCACTTCGCCTCGGTTTAATTGCCTCGGTCTCGTTTCGAGTTGAAGAAGGTTCGACTAGCATGATCCCTATTTTTCTGAAGGGATGGCTCGATTGTTAATTCCGAGGCGCGACCTTGTGAAAGTTCGGCTTACTATTCTAGATGGAGCCTTTTGCCAATTAACGACCAAAACTCAACAACATGCACAACACATTTTTTCGGATCCGAATACGAAGGAACGCGATTGATATCAGATATATTACAGCTATCGTGCCCAACCAATAGGAAATTTGCAGTACATTGGGCATAGCCGAGGTCTTCGCCTCTACTCTTATTCAATTCATGTGTAACTAAATACGATCTGTCGATGAGTCCTGGGGCCATGTGGTCGTCCACGTACACCATGTACATGGTAGGTGTACATTCCTTCCACGAGGCAGGCGATCTGCTTAATCTCATAATGCTCACAAACCATTATTCGCCAATATTGTACTCATATAGCCTACACATTTAACACTTGAGAACATTCATAAGCGCACGGGACTCTTCAGATTTGGGGGCCAGAAAATTTTTGCCCGAATCTCAAAAAAGTTGCCCAAAGTCAAGGACGTGGATCCATCTCCAAAGACAAGGGGGGGGGTTTCACAATATGCGAATCACCGACCAGGGGGAGGGGTCTAAGGAGAGGGGTGTCCCCCTCCCCTTTGGAAAATTTTTGCTCACGTAAGGTGGGAAAGATGCAAAATGGTGCTACATTTATTGCTAAATTTGAGTTGGATATATTTCCAAGAATTTCTACTTTTTTTAGGAAACATTTCATCTTGCTTGTCTTAGTGAACTTTGTACTCAGTTCTTGGGGTAAATCAGAACCACACTGCGCTAAGTAAGTGAACAGTAACTTGTTAGACTACATATACCATTAGCAAGTTTACTCATATCTTATGAATTTGGATATGGAAGTGATTAGGACTAAGCATGTCAGAGCCTTTTCGAAAGTCTGATAGAGGTGACACTGACAAATAACTAGCCGCGCGCGAAGCGCGCGAAATTTTTGCACTTTTTTCGGGAATTCGATCAAAAATTCAGAAACTCAGTAGAAATTTGGGCAATCTTTTTACTTTTTCTTCATCTCTGCCGAAATTTCACCTATTCTGTGCCCGAATTTTGGTCATTTTTTGCCCGAATTTTCGACCTCAGAAAATTTGTGGGGGCAGCTGCCCCCTGCCCCTCCCCCCGCCTCGAACGCCTATGTGAACATTAGCCGATTCCACGAGGAGTTTCAAGGTCGGCGGCGACTTAGGCCGCTTGCGTAGCGATTGGGCGGGGAGGGCTTTTAAATCCCCAGTTGAACTAGCTGAACCTCTTGGATCCCATTTTACCAAATTCTTAATCCCCCTTCCCAGTTTGACCTATTGCTTACCACTTACCCCGCCCCTGTAGAATTACTGGTTTGACACGTCTGTATCATTGGCTGAGGAAATATCAGTTGTAATGTGCAGTCACGCGGCCTTTGCTGTCTGAAATAACATTGTCCATCCAGTAACAATGTTTTTCTCACTCATTATACTATACGTTGAATATCCATTGCTCGTTGTTTCAACACTTCGAGACTATTAAATTAACGATTGATTCCTTATTACATTAGCGGTCGATAAATTTATAACATTTGCGGTTGATTTTAATAACATTAGCGGTTGATTTTTATAACTTTACCGGTCGTTATTACATTAACGGTTGATTATTACATTAGGGTGATACATACCCTCTTATCTAGAACGCTTATGATATCGATTCTTTTCCCATACTGGTAGGCTAAACTACGTATGGTAAACGCACAATTCTAATAACAAATTTTCGTTTTAAAGGCGAACAGTAGTAACCATTTGACCCTTCACATATATGTAGTACACATATAAATACCACAGATAATCTTTACCTGGTGGACCTTAAATGAAACCTTTATTAAGAAGAACATATTTC
>WURT03620307.1:3576-17629 GCA_009936505.3 Holothuria glaberrima
TGATTCGCACTGGCACAGAAAGCCCTGAGTGTTCAAGTTAAGGGACTTGTTAGTGTTTGTTAGTGTTCATGGGCGATGACATAGCCTTCGGCTAAGAATATCGAATCTGACGTAACGTGATGAAGATTTCGCATAATGCTAACATTTGAAATGAAAAAAAAAAAAAACAAAAAAACAACAATTATGGTATATACTGGTGCTTCCATACGTTAAGCCGCTAAGTTATCTAATGACCGATTTGGCCCTTAATTCAAGAAATGTACTTTATGGTGTTTCTTAATTTTAGTCACAACCATTCATAAGTAATCTATTTGAAGAAGATTTAGAATGAGATCCCACCATCCGATTTTAGACGATATACATGTTGTGGTTTAACTGTCTTCTAGATCTAGGCTTGTGGTTGATAAGTTGGGTTTTACCTGTAAAAAATGCTCAACGATAAGCCAAGAGCTGAAAGACTTTTTTTAAGCTCCCTGGTTAGGCTTCAACCCTTCAGATCAGCTCCCGAGACGTGCTTGGCTCTAAGTGGGATTTCATTACTCTACTGAAAGAGAAGAAGGGCTCACCAACCTGAAACGAAAGGAATCTTAAAATAGTTATTTATCGTGTTACGTATAAAATTAAATGGTTTGAAATATTTTTGGGGAAGCGAATGTCACTGCCGAAAAGAAGGTTCAAATGCATGAAAAAGGGCCCGGGCCCAGACCCACTGCAATGACATAAGTGTAGGAATCGTGTAGAGGGGGAGGGGGGATCAAGGCCCTTTTAAAAATGTAATGAGCAGAAGCGTGCTTCTTCTCCTAACAATTAAGGACAAAAATATTCATATGTTTCCTGCGTAAAACTGTCAGATAATAGCCCTTATTTTGCACTAAGTAGATTTTAATGACCTTCAAATATTCAAACCTATCTCAAAGGTTGGAAGACCCCTCCCCTTAGACCCTTAGACCCAGGAAAGCCGTCCGCAATGACGTTCAGCCTCCCAGCTGAGAACAGCTTCCTACGCTTATAAGCACTGTAAAGTTAAACACCCGTAGACCATGAAGGTACAACTGGGGGTTGTGTCAGAGTTTATTATAATGTAGGCTTGACCTCAGCCGTTCTTTAGAGCAATGATTAAATTGGTTCCGACTGCAAAAAAGTTTAAAAATACATGGTGTTTTATGGTGTTTTATGCTGTAATTTGAAGTTTGAGACCTGTGCGTATACAAAGTTTTAATAAACGTTGCCTTCTCAATAAGGTGCTTTCACTTTCACTCACATAATGCTGTCCATCAAAATGATTGAATCAATTCAGACGTATCATATTAATAACAATTTAAACATTCACGATTGAGATGCTGAGCCACGAGAATGGGGAATTCAATGGAAGTTGTGATAACACTAGTGTGACAGAAGCTCCCTACATTATTCACGATCTCACTTGCAAGCTAAAGTTTGAACCCAAAGAGACCGTGTGCCTTATACAAAGTCTGTACACGGTATGGAAAATACCCTTTCCCCTAAAGTTTGCCGGGTCACACAATTTATACTGAAATCTTTAACAGTAGGTTTCAAACACCTGTGAGGCAATTATCCTATTCTGTCCCATTTATGTAAGCCAATGGGAGCCAAAAAATTATTGCATCTGAATTATGAAGACCATGTAGCAATTGGCCAATAAGGGAGTTTACCTTTGTATGAAATTGGTAATTTCCAGTATGCAACAGTATTAAGAAACCCACAATAAGCATGGCGCATGTTGACCGTGACTGATAGGTGCTTATTCATTGTTGTAAAACACTGCCTTGGTAAAGGAAGTGTGAGCTCAGACATAGCTTCCAATAAGCCAACTCACAATATTAGACTGCTTATTGTAGTAACCAAAGGGTCGATAAGTTTTCTACACGCCCACAGCAAATCAAGTTAATATGGGGTAAAAGTTTGCATGGGGTCGAGGTGTACAAAGTTGTATTACAGCAATATTCAGTTTGTTCTTAAACTGTTTTCAGGTTAAAATTTTTCTGGGACTTTGTCACCTGATACCCTCTAACTAAATGCATATTATACTGATTATTATACTGGCATTCTGTTATTATGTCATCAAAGGTATCGTATGCGTATCGACGATGTTAAGGAAAGTCTTTTAAGCCAACCATGAAACACCCCTTTGGTTGGGAGGTTCTCCCATAAAATTTGTCTCAAATTTCGTATTATGTAGGCATACTAGGGTTTAATTATAAATCGCTTTGGTATTCAAGGAATATTGTCTTAAATAATGACATATGTGTGATCGCCTCTTTTCTAACAACTGGACTATAGTACCTTGGCTTTAAAATTTCAAAACAAAATTGTCTTGTATGGGCTTTATCTTGACCAAAATCAACCAAAGGTTTTTGTGACATGATTCATTCTTCAAAATTTCACTGGAGAACACCCTTTGAATTACCAAAATGGAATTGACTGGAACGAAAAAACAAGATGACTTTAAAATCGTATGTCAGCACTTTGCAATCAACGTTTTAGTTTCAACTAACATTTACCAAGTCGTTGAATTTAACATTGTCGGTTTCAAATTTAAGGAGGATTTTTTGTTTCCCTTTAGTTGATAAAAGTGCCACACGGTAACATTTCACGTGCTCATCAGTCTATCTATTCAGCAAGCTGGTAATATATACTAGTTGAAGGGGGGGGGGGGGGGGGAGAAGACTGAAATCAAAATTTCGAAGGAAAATGTTAGGGTGATAATCGAGAGATCTGGGAGCTCAACTTGCGTCTCTACAGTAATAGAAATTGGGTTATTCACATTTGATATTCGTCTCGTTACTTGTGTATTTATAACGTTAAATCCAACTTGTAAAATAATTTTCAGGTAAACAGAACAGCCATTTCCAAAAATTAAAGCAAAGTCAAACATTTGGTGAAGCATCTGACAGCTTTAGGCCCTCTATGTGGTGAGATGAAAGCACCATAGCGCCACAATGCATTTGTCATTGATGGTCTGGTCTAGGGCAATGACTTGTTAGACTTAGGGGCCAACTCCAGAGAAACTTCGAAATTTGAATAAACTATCCATTCTAAAATCGTTGAGTCAAACTAATTTGGCCAGATTGGGAACATGTCACCTACAAAAAGCATTGGGAAAAAAATTTACTCGAGTTGGTTACAGAAATGCGATTTGTTGGTAAAATGTAAACAACACGCAGACTTTCCGAACAGCTTGGATAGTTATTTACCCAATACTTTAGCAGTTAGCATATGTTCCCAACTTGGTAAAAGGCGTTTGAGATAACAGTGGAAATAAGGACGCCCAGATACATAATTACACAGTAAGGAATCGACCTTCCACTGATCAGTAAATTTGGATGTCTGGACCAAAGATTTACTAAAATATAAAATATGGTACTGCCATAGATTCCAGTGGCTGAAATATGTAAGTGAAATCAGTTCGCCTGGACCATGAAGCTATTACGGAATAGCTCCGTAGCTCCATGCTTGGACTCACGTGTGATTAGAACTGACGCCTGCGCAGTGTTAGACACGAACCTGCTTGTCATCGTTTTGTAGAAAATACACCGAACCAACAAGATAAAGTGTTTAGTTAGTACACTTGGCCGCTTCAGCCTAAATGTAGTCAAAACTTATTGTAGCAAACAAACACCAAGGGAAGTTAGACTTATACCCACCACCCTAGCTTATTAACCAACAGCCTTAATGTTCAGCAAGCACGTGTTGAAGAGAAGTTAAGTTAAAGCCGACAAAGTGACTGAAAACACACCTGAAGTGTTAACTTCATTCCTGGTAGCTGTGAAATCTTACACTTCGCAACTGTGGTATTGCGCGTGGTTGAGTCTGGTACTTCATAAGTTTGGATCCTATCGAGCGTGGATTGCATCTACTGTGGGAGTCTAAAGTATTGGAAAGAATCAACTACACTCGGATATGACGAAATCTTTCTTTTGATTTTTACTACTTTGGGTCAAAGTCAACAAAGGTAGACATTTTACCCCCCACAAGAGTCCCCTTATGCAATAGGAACCATCTTTTTCTCGAGTGGTGTACATGATTACTCTCAACTGGACTTCGTTTTACCAACGTACAGACGCTTCCCGTGAATCATATCCTAAATATGGGTAAGTTTTTTCCACGATTTAAAATAGGCCAATACATTTTGTGTTGTACTACTTGCCACTTAGAAGAGCATTAATGGGTAAATACTGACAAAACAATTAAACAAAGTTCAGGTTTTCAAAACACAAATAAGATATTAAGTTCGTAAAAAATTGCATGACATAACATAAATTCATACGAATGGAAGCCTTACGTGGAAAAGGTTATCACTGGCTGTGAGAAATGGGAGAAAAGTATGTCAAATAAGATTCTACAAAAGAGAGGTATACCACGTTATCTCGTCATGACAGCTTCCCTTCGGCGTAATTCATCATTTATCTCTTTTGCCCCACCCTAAGAACTGCACCTCAGTGAGCTTGTCATATAATGGATACCACTTCATATTTCAAGTTAACAGAAAACGTTTTATGGGAGAATTTATCGGATAATTCCAGGATAGTAACATGTTTTGGACCTTTGGCCTTTGGACAGTTTCAAGTATCTGATGTTAGATTAGTTCCCTAAATAATTATTGTGTTTTCGGAAGACTAGTCTCCTTGCAACTAACAAAGACCGCAGAACCAATTGTCCATCCTTCAGATGTACCTAACAAAAATGGAAGAGAAATTCACAAATGTCACCCTGTGTCTTTGTGTGCCATTAACTTTAAAAGGCAGCAAGGTCACAGATACAGTGAAGTGATAATTCCACACATATAGGGTACGGAAGACCTACGTTAAAATGCATCAAGGTAGGCCTATAGAATCTTGCAATTCATTTCTTTCAAGTAAATGTTTGTACCCGTATCCGTACCAATGTTTGTCAAACTTACACCACAGACATACTGCAGTCACACACCTGCCCAAGATAACCGGGTAACAACATAACCTACATGTACAATCTTGTATTTGTCCTTTATGTTCGGAAGAGCGATGTAATGTTTTACAGTTTCACTACTAATGACGGAAGTCTAGCAGAAAAAATGTATGCTTTGCAAAATAACTGCTATAGATAAATAAGCGTGCAGTTTTCTATCGTTAATTTACAGTTTACTAGTTTAAAGCGACATCATGATCCAGGTCACTGCAAATACACTAACCCAGCCGAAGACCTTGTCGGCAATCACCACTTAAAGGGGCATCAAGAAAAAAATCAACGGTAGGATTGAAGACACTCCTCCATTTCTTAAGGGGCGTTAACTCTGGAGTTTTCCAGCTGGTACAAAATGTGCTAGAATTTTGTGTTCTTTAAGCCTCCTTACTACCCCCTCTCTTATCAACGCCCCTGAAAGCTTCCACTTATTATCTAAAACGTGTCTTTCGGACGGAAAAATTGTCTGTGAAGTACGGTGATAGTTTGACTCATGTATGTTATGAGATTCGTTATGGGAAACATGGCAGAGGGATAAAACGTTCAAGTGGTGATTCGACTTTATGTTGGAGTTAACATGACCCTAGTGAGTATTCGCACATTTATTTCCGGATCAATGCATATGATACAGGATAGCAAAAACTGCACCCTACTGTTAACAATTGTGATCAAAGACCGCTACTCTAAGTACACTGCATGCTCACTTGTAAATATACACAAAGTTCCAAGGAATTAAATTAAACAGATAGCACATTCAACCACCCCATGGAAACCGCCACGAAGCAACTGCACAATAAAATGTATGTATTCGCTTTTGTCAGAATGAAAACCTTAACGTTGTAAACTTAGTGGTCATTTAATTTCCTTACAGAATTAATACAGACAATTACTCTAAATCTTCTAGATTTCTCAACTAAATGCACAATACACTTGAATTTGTGACTTATAAAAGGTGTCCGTTTTGAATCATGAAAGATGTGTAAATGAATCACCTCTTAACTTGTTTTTTTCTTCATCTGACCGATTAGTCTTTGCAGATCTGATATTTCAGGCCAGTCACAAAAAGAGATATATTTTCCTTTGGCATCTTTTGAGGTACTTTTGCTGCCTAGAGTAGCGTAGCCAGAAATAAGCTGTGTAAGGCCCGCCTGGGAGGCTCCACTAGTTTATGGGGGCTTCAAACGTAGAATCACCACGTACATTTATACATTTTCACTTTGGGTTTTCCCGTGAAGGGGTGGGCTTATGGGGATGAAAGCGTAAAATTTTTGGGGTAGGCTCACGCCCCAAACCGTCCTTTGCTATTCCTCCGGAAGCCATCAAGCGTTCAAAAGCGATAAAAGCGTTTAATTTTTTTCCAAACAGTCCTAACACAGGTCTTAAATGAAGAAGCCTAAGCCCTTCCACGTAAACATTCTTTAGCGTACACCAGTTTTACATCAGAAAATTGTTAGGCATGATAAGCACATATTGCTTATCTGTAATCGGTATACGTTCTCTGCAGTCTTTCTTCATGGTTGAAAGAGCATCTCAACATGTATGTATTTCTACCATACCGATACCTTCTATCAAACGGTTAGTAGTATGATGTGACTCATTGAAATACCTTCAATGATGCATCGAAATATCTAAGTGTGAATGCACAGACAGAGCTACAATCAGTTGATTATGATAGTAAAGTATTTTCTCTTTGTAAATGCAAAACCCCATCATAACAAGGCAAAATTATACATGCTTGATTTGAGGTACTTCAAATAAGGTATGGATACTAGCGTGGTGTATCAAATCTTCTTACAAGTACCTATTTCGGGGAAAATGTTACCTTTACTCCAGATACATATAACGTGATAGCCTTTCGCTAAATCAGTTTCAATGGAGGTGAGTATGGATGCTTGTTAAAGTTGGGAGATTGTAATTTCCTTCATGAAACCGTTTAGGCGTCAAGACAAGTTTAATGAAATGCATAACACAAGGGGCTTCTCGAGGTGCAACATATGATTTAATGTAGACACTACAGAACGATAAAAAGCAAAGGTCAGTTGATATGAGAGGAAATACCGTTTCCAACTGTCCAAGAAAGTGGTAAAGACTACCAAAAAGCTGACATGCTCTACAAAATTAACCCATTAGTCAAACATAATACATTTACAGTAACCCCGTATGTATCGTACTAAATAGGACTTTTTCATTATAAATTGTGACTTGCCCTTGTATACAGGGCAGATTTCAATAAAATTGTACAGTGCACTTTACGAATGCCACATGTGCAAACTAATAGAAAAACTAAAAGAGGAAAAGTTTCAGACAGCTCTTTGATTAAAGAATAGAAATCAAAGACCAGAGTTCAACAAGAAGGGAGTTCTTTTAAAATATTTCATCATTCAGACAGCCACGCTCACTGCAGGATTTTGTAGGTGACATTGGAACTTGGAGTTGAAATTGATTATGCAAACTTTATGGTTTACACTTAGCTTACTGATGTTAGAAAACATTAAGGTAACTAATGTAGGACATCATTACATCAGGTAGGAGAACCAACTTTAAGGACAAAAAGTTAGAATAAAGATGACCTAGTTGATAAGGAGTAATATAGGCATCTAAAATGGCTTTTCCAGTCCATGAGTGATGGATGTATTACACCATGAGGGATGGGTTACATCTGGTCAGTTGGAATAGCTGCCCCCTTCATCGACTGTACTGTCCCTAATTGAAATATGTAGTTGCACCAAAATGAAGAGAATTGCCGCAATCAAACCGACTCGAGATTACATCATAAATAATACTTTAATTTCAAAAATATGGTAGCGAATAACTTGGAAGCTTTATGATTACAATGGTGATATTGCAGCCTCATCAAATATTTTTACCATGTTCTTTCAACTTTTTCCTATTGCAACCATGGCCAGTACAAGTTTTTAGCATTATTTGCTAATCATTTTCAAAACTTTTGATAGAAATAGGAACAATGGATAACCAAGGGCGTAGCAAGCGGGGGGGGGGGCTGTTGGAAGAGGGGGGCTGTTGGGGGCGAAAGTATGCTTTAGCCCCTTCACTTTTCAAGGACGAAAACTCCCTATTTGTCTCTTCTGTAAAAAAATAGACCCCTCCCCTAGGACGGTGATCCGAAACAAGGTTCAGCCGCCAGTCCCAAACAGCGTCGTACGCCTATGTGGATACCTAAAGACTCTCAATTAAAATGATTAGAGTGCACTACATCAAGAATGTAAGAAGTAGTTTGCTTTATTTTCAAAAACGGTTTTCAGCTTATTTGCATCGTTTTGTCCAATGTGGCATAAAAGTTTCTCGGTTTCACGTTGAAAAACTCGAAAACGTGCGATTAAGTGAGGCAGCGGGTCTTGTAAATACTTAATTGCCACTCTTATTTTCACTGCTCTTTCGCCTGTGGGCGTTTTGGCAGCAAATTACATCAGAACGCTTGGTGATAGAATCAAACAAGGAGCAACTGTGTTCTTACTGGGATGTATGTATTTAACACAGTCAAGTGAACTTTGTCTTGGTGCCAGAAAGAGTGTTGTACGAGTCAAAAGGATGATGGAAAACCTCGCTCAAATGGTCAGCTGTTACGGTCCATGTTTGCTTATGGGTTCACAGTTTAGTGGAAGCAGTTAGCCAGAAGAAATTGATTGACACTAAAATCTCTCACAGAAATGCATTTCGCGGCTGCTAGCATTTGCAACAGCCTTTGGCCACGGCATTGGTAACATGGTACATCCCAGTTAGACAATAGAACCATGGGGTTTGAAAACAGCATTTTAATCAGTGAAATCAAAACAGCTTGACAAAGAGTCCTCTCCCGGCTGATCCAAATCTATTACCAGCGCTAAGCAAGGTAATGTCATTTTAAGCTCCATCAGCCAACACAGACAACGGAAGTTGAACCCAACAGAAGACAACAAAGTAAATGTTAGTCATTTAATAGTGATCCTGATAGGCCTACACCAATCACAAATCTACATGTTTGTGTCACGTGGCCATTTATTTCCCGCCCTGACTTGCAGAATCAGCTGTGAAAGAACCATTTGGAAAAGCGCAACGTCCTTTACTGGATTAACCATGCAACACAATGACATTTAGTACGTTTGTGTTTTGAAAGAAAAAATAATAAAAAGAATAGCTTTTGTTCTTGAACTGTTCAAAAGTCATTACCATACTGGATCATAACTCACACGTTTTTAAGTGTATTTTCCACTTCGAGTCCAGGCATCCGACAGTGAGAGATTTAATTACTATACGTACTTGTGAATTTTCACTCCGAAGTTTTCAAGATAAATGCATTACACTGTATCTGGAGTGGAGTATCATTAATACATTCCAAAGGTAAGTAAGTTGTTAATGTTTAAGTTTATTTAACTCATAGCAAAGAATACCAGTATATGGAAAAATCCCCACACCCATAGCAAAGGAGAGTTGGGTGGGAGTAGCCTCTAAAAAGTTTGAGAACATAAATTAACCTATTTCTGCCTTAACATACTTCTCCAGCTAGGAAAATGTCATTTTCGAACAAATATCGCCTCTTTTTTATACCTTGTCTAGATAAGAGCCCGACTATCAAAAATAGAAAATAAGTTCAATTGCCTATTAATAATTCCTAATTGAAAACACAAATCCACACGTGACACTGCACTAACTCTTGACTACCACATTTCCATGCAGTGCAGATACATTACGATTTCAAATCATCGTGTGTATTCTTCGAAATACGTATTTCTGTCTAATACTCTTACATCAATGAGACATTTAAAAATGAGTAAACTGCCTATCCAAAAGATCTCCTGCAGAACTTCCTTAATTACCTGTAATTTCTAACAAGCACATACACCCTACAAATTACGCCTGCAATAGGAAAACAAAAAAGGCTTGTTTTCACAACAAACGAGTTAAGTTTGTATCCTTTAGTACTTCCATGTTTCAGACAACAACATGACTTTTTTCTATAATTGGTACCTGTAGGACCCGTGGTTGGTTTTACAGACAGTACTCTCTAGGAGCAGTTAAAAAGTCATGGGTAGCAATAAGTAAAATTGACCTTTGATGGCACTTGCCTCTTGTTTGATTGTCACTGATAACTTACACTTAATATACTGCGAGATATCATCATATTAAGTAAAAAAAATAATCATACATGAACGTAATCCTTTTACATTATGAAGGTGAAAAACGTAAAATGATGCTTTTTTGGTGATAAATGAGAAGTAAATGTATTGACTGTATGTATTCACTGAAGAAATAAGTGTAACTTTCTTAATTTTTGGGTCGTTTTAACTAATATCCTTAGGGTGCAATAAGTGCGATTAGTTCATCACCAAATCATCCTAAGCAAGTTAGAACACAATAATTTTATTCAAATAAAAAAAATTGAAATGTAGGCAAACCTCAAAAATAATTAACTCCTTAGTCTATTTGATTAAAATATAACAACTCACTGTTTTGTTTGAAACGCTTAGAGTATGAGAAATCGATGATAGCTTGAGTTTTTCTCTGGCAAAAAGATTATTCATTCATGGAAACATGTCTTTGGAAATTTTAATCACAGCATACTATTTTAAATTGGAATTGAGTGTGACAGCTTTTGGACTTGGATCAAGGTAAAAAATGTTAATAATGCAGCTTAATATTAACTGATTCCCTGATGGAATGTAAATTTATTTAACCTTAACAGCTTTTACTGAACATTATGAAGAAATTTTGTGCCACAACCAAAATAGCCTCTGCTTTCTGGACCTTGCATCAATTCCTAGTTTTTCCAACCGAATTGAAGATATGAGCAAAACATTATGCTGCTTAGCCTTGACATTTTTGTCAGATTATTGGCAAGACTGGGAAGCTTCATTATTACATGGAACTTAATTTAAAAATTACTTAACATAACCTTTTTTAGTGCATGACCGGTTTTGTGGAACAGAAATTTGTCTACAATGATAGTAATGAAAGTCAATCAGCTCCACATATGCTTTCCTTTAGCACCTGAACAGTCTTGTTTTTGTACTTAGCAAGTGACTAAAACAGTCAAATATTATTTGCATTTAAATCACATTGATTGATATATGTAAACAACGCTTACTTCTCCTTGATATTACCAAGTACGGCAGGGTTTACATATGATACTATTTGCAATAACTACGATGTAGTCCTTTATAGTATTCTTCCTGCTTATGTTCACTACAATTATATTGTTCAATCTCGTAGTGGATATTAAAATGAGCATACTAAACCTAACCTTCTCGTTCACCAATTGTATTTGCTCAAAAAATAAGGTTTTTTTTTGATATTCATTTTTCTTTCTTGTAATGAGGGTATTAAAACATTGACGAGAGTTATCCCTAAAAAGAAAATGTACAGTATTTGGGGTTTGGATATGTTTATAAATTCAAAGAAGCCTCAGAAATAACGAAGGAAAATTTGGTCATTATCTTTCTGCACACATTTCGCGGATTAGATACACACTACATTTAATTAGAGTATTATGAATAAATGTTACTAGTTTGACTTGTAAAAACGCTGTCATGAAAAGAAAGTGTGAAAACCTAACATATTGCCCAGCACACCATTGTGCCGTCAATGCACCCTTTTTGTATTTCTAATGCCATCAATTTGTTAAACAAATGTTAAATTTTGCCCTCTGAAAATTGAAAAATATAGGCACCATATTAACACAATGATGTAGAACTTAAGGTCACCACGTAGTACTTGTAAGTAACCATAAACATTAGAGACATACTACCTGAAATAAAGCCATCGTAGTTTGTGACCTTCTATAATTAATCTTCGGATGGTTATCGATTCGATTAAAATTGCTAGTGTGATAACCAAACAAAAACATATCTGGAGAGCAAGCAACATTATACATACCCCTGATGATAAGCACTAAAACAAACACACCACTTGCACTTGGTGGATACCGCTCACATTAATTGGCTTGTAAGATTACCTTTAGATGTTGTTTTTATAGAAAGCAATAAGTGATTAACACTTTGATCATCGTATATCAAACTAACTTTTGGTAGCACATCATGTTCTGACTTAAGACTTCGTAAAAACCGTCTGCTCCCTCTTTCGAGTGAATTTCGTAGGGAAGAGTTTAAGTTCAATCACCAATACTCTTCACAAGACCTTAAAAACAAGATAACCGAGAAGAATGCCGAAATCCTTCTCAATCGCTTTACACATTTTTTCTAAAGAACAGGTTATTTTTGACCACTTTATCACTGTTGTCTATGGAGTGGTTGGTCATGTGCAATGTTACATGGTGCAAAAATAGGCCTACCTCACAACTCTACCAAAAAAGGCTGAACACTGACTGACCACCACACCAACAACATTGATTCGTATGTGATGTACACAACTTGCAAATTCTTCACATAGTCTACATGGTAGTTATTCTACCATATTTTACCTAGGTTTGAGTTCAAGGCACATGACCATTCATTTGCATGAAGCTCTGATTGGATAACGAAAACTTACGTCCACGAATACTCCCGCCATGGAGTTGAGCGTGCAGGCTATAGAGAATCAGTCATGGGCTAAATTTACCTATCCCTAGACTCGGACAACTGCAACATGAGTTACGCAATATTTTTAGAAAAATAGGAAAAATATGATATCTTCTGTATATTATTGGAAAACATATGCTCTATTCGGACGATTTTGGAGGAAATGTAATGGATATTTTCATCAGTTGTTCCTGGGGAGACACGAATCAGCGTACGAGCCTAGCTTACTGCACTGCATTGACATAGTGACCCAGGTAAGGTTCTTTGTTTATTACAATGTTACAGATAAGAAGTCTTCCCGTAAAATATAGTATAGTTAAGCGAAAGAACTAATAATTTAAACACCTTATGCTTACCTATTATCTGTATAAGTTACCCATTTTCTCTTTTAAAGGAATGTGTAAGAATTTCATTGCAGGGATAAGATGTAGCAATTCTGGCACCTCCTTTGTTTGTTGACATGTCGGGCATGTATACATGTAATAAAGACCTAAGTCATATAGAGGTAAGAAAAGCACAACAGAAAATTCTCTTAAAATCAAATTTTGGTTGTCTGAGCAGCTTAAAATCAATAAACGACAGAGACAGAGACTTTTTGTTAACCTCTCAGCTTTTGGAATCTGTAGGCTGGCATTACATTTGACATAGTTGAAGCATTTCCCACTCATTTGAGAACATCAAAGAACATTAAGTTCAATTTTTTTAGTAAAAGTTAAAAACCATTAGACAATCACTAGTCTCATAGAAGGTGTTCAAAGGGATTTGTTCACTTTTATTGAAAGACTTCCCAACAAAGGGATTTTACTGCCGAACTCACCCCAGACTAGCTTAACTTTAGCCTACGTCATTGATCAAAATGTTTTAAAGTTTTGAATTCATATGCATGGATATATCCATGCCTATGAACAATGCTAAGATAAAGAACGGAACCTTAATGATATTACATACAAAGCCGTATTCTGCATTACAATAAACACAACTGCAGCACGTCAGTAGGCTAATCCCAATACGTTTGTCAATAACATTCAAAACATGATGGTGTTGTTAGGATATTAAGTTTGATGCTACCCAATATACAAGTATTTCCTTAAGAATGAAGTTCATCTACTGCTCTGTTTACAGTGAACCTGAAAAACCTTTTCCATGTTGTCACCAAACTCAAAGAGCGCTGGAAATATTCTATGCATCAGTGAATGCTATGTATGCTGTGACTGTTATAATATTTAAAAACATCTAAGATATCTGTAGTTCTTTTCCGCATTACTATTTGTTATGGGTTTCCTGCTTCTGTTCCTTTTAATATTAATATAATTGCTCATGTTTCTATTGAGAAAAAAATTTCCAATCTCTTAACTACGTGGTCATCATCCAAACAGTTACACTAAACATGCTGAATTTGTAAAGTCTGTCGCCTCCAGATACTCAAACATTTTGATTCAACTCCATAAAAAATTTAAGGGACCTTTCATCGAATCTTAATTAATGCAATCTTACTTGAAGAGGATGATTTTACACTATAAACTTCTTACTTTGGTACTAGCTTTGTATTAATTAGAAAAGAAACTTCATATAAAGTAATGTCT
>WURT03620418.1:0-20309 GCA_009936505.3 Holothuria glaberrima
TTTTTCCCGACAGGTAGCAAAGTTTCCCGACGGACGACACTTTGAAAATTTCTGGGGGGGGGGGGTGTAGCACTCCCACACCCCCGGTAGGGACGCTCCTGCGCAGATTGTTTAATTATTACCTTAGGCTTGGGCTTATGGGTTACCAGTGTATGAGGCCTATGGCCAATCTTGGCCTGCATTGGAATTGGCGGTAGTGGTTCACACATGAAGTGGTCCATTTTACACACCAGGTTGGTCAAAATTACACACGTGTCGTGTAAACGGGACCACCTCTGCAACTTTTTGTTGTACATAACTTCCTACCCGATACACACAGCCTTTACAGTTCTTACTGTAAATGGTGGTATACCATTATCAGTAAAAACTGACTGACTGATAGGGATAGGGTATATACGTGGTAGGGATACGGATAGGGATAAGGCTATATACGTTGTCCGGATAGTGATAGGGGTACGCATAGAGATAAGGTCTCTACTAATAATATTTAAAACCCTTCGCCGGCAGCTCGGCTCGCAGCGCAATCGGTTAGGGCATGGACTCCCAATACTGACAGCTACAGTGCATCCCGTTTGAATTCTTACAGTGTACCGCGTTCGAATTCAAGTCTTGTTACGCTTCTTTAGCTTGCTTCTTGTTCATCTTGTCATCGAAATTTTACTTTGGAGTTGTAAGTTTTACGTTAGATCCATGCGAAGAAATTATAGCACAAGTCAGTTTTTTTCCGATAACGGTATATCACCATTAACAGTTAGAACTGTAAACGCTATGTGAATCGGTGAACTTCCACACAGATAACGGTGAGGAGTGTATCTACTCTCTTACAAACAGAGTGTTCTGTTACTCTCCCAATACTTATGCCGGGATATCTACTCTCTTACAAATAGAGTGTTCTGTTACTCTCCCAATACTTATGCCGGGAGCAGTTGGTTGAGCTTATCTTAGTTTTTATGGGGATTTGTTATTGGGGTCCAAATTACACACCTTTCCCCCATTTGCATGCATGCGAGATAGTAACCTTTACCACTGCAATTAATTGCATGTTTAGTAGATACTCTCGGTGTTGTAAGGCCGGTTTATGCTTACAAAGTTGCACCTGCTATAAAGCTTATAAGGACCTAAGAGCCATATGTGGTCATCTCTTGCTCGGGACCAATCACAAACATACGCTCAGAGCTGAACAGTGTTCAAATTTCATAGCTTTACAGCGCTATACTAAGGCATGAATCGGCTTTTAACGGTTGGTCTGCTTCTCATTAATCTGTAGTCTGAACAGATGTTGTTGTTTGTACGGTACAAGTGTGTGACATTATCCCTTAGCGGGATCTCTATAATACCATACTTATTTTACTTGTCTTCCATTCGTAAATCCGTCGTTTCACATGGTAGTTTTGTTTTACCACCATTTTAGATAAAGCAAGTCTTCCCGTCATTAGTTTCTTGTTGCATCGATCATTATCTCTAGCTACATGTGCATACTTCTTTCTAGATCTTTAGGTCTTCAATTATTCTTTCCAATAACATTTCGAAAAGCATCATCTTCATGGACTTCGGTTTGTACTTGCCTGCAAATACAAATATTTCTAGTAGTATAGAGGGTGTAATTAGATAAGCCAGCATTGTATCGTTCTTCCTAGGATGAGCGAGCTTGCCAAAAAGGATTAACGGAAATGTAGTATTTCGGATCCCCACCATGTTCCTAGACAACCTTGTACATTTTCCACGGACAACTCCCCCTGAAAAATTCCTTTGGCCAATTGCCAATTGCTACCCGGAAATTGCCACAAGCAGATGTCTCCCTGTCAGTTCCTACCCTAGACAATTCCAAAGTTTCTGGTGACAAATTGGCTGTCCAGGGAGAAGTCCTGAGGCAGGGCCGTCGCGACCGAGGGGTGTCCCCCCCAAAGTTCGTCAGAACGACGGTAGTTGGAAAATCTGAAATACCAGTTGGAATTTCTGATTTCTCAGTCTAGCATATTTTTCCGACTGAGCTTTTGTCAACTTTGTATCTATTTTCCAACTAGATCAAGTGAGAATAGTACCAAACATTATTTTCTTCACGTAAAATTGAATTAAAACTGTCCTTTGACATTTTAGTCAATGAAAATTTCGGCGCGCTTCATCTCATTTCCATTGTTAAGGTAATTATACATGGAACTATTCCGATCGCAACACTTTCCGAAAAACAGTGATACATCTCCAAACATCTTTGTAGGGCCTCGCATCAATATGGGATCTTTCAATCTAATTTGTAGCATACTGTGGAAGCTTGAAAGTACGTACTTGATCTTATACATTTTTCAAAAAATTAAAAAAAAAAAATACCGAGCGCTTCGCGCGCAGCCATTGTCGGTATAGATGGTGATTGTTAATACACTTACGACCAAAAAGCATTCTGAAATGCGCTTTTTAGTCTTTCATTCCTTTTGCTATACCTATCAGGAAGGTCTAATACCGCCTTCCTGCACCTGTTCTCTACCTCCCGCCACCCATTCCCCATTGATGGAAGCCATTCGTCTGGATTTTCGTTCAAAATTAGTAAACATGCGATAGATGTAAAGTGCTCGGCGTCATACTTTATATTATCATTTGGATGACCAATAAGAAGCGTTGTCTTTGCCCCATTTTATAAAATTGATCCAGAGCTTTCAAGTATCTGCCAGCCTTAGATACCCTTTTATAGTGCACAATGAAGGAATGGTAAATTTTCGAAATAGTCTAAGAGGATGTCTCTTGACTCCACGCACGTATTTTTGCGAAAAAAATTGTGAAAATAAAAGACAGTAAAGAAGCGGAGAGGGGGGTCTTCAGGAGGTTTTTTGACAACGTAGTTTTCTTTAAGACAACTTACTCTCTGCTTTCACCTTACCAAAAATTAGAGTTCACTAAATTATGGACATTTCCCAGCCATAAATGGGCAGCTCAAACATATCCCAAACATAGCACCATTTCGCATCTAAGCAACCTTAAATTAACAAAAATTTCTCAACGTAGTTTTCTTTAAGACAACTTACTCTCTGCTTTCACCTAACCAAAAATTAGAGTTCACTAAATTATGGACATTTCTCAGCCATAAATGGGCAGCTCAAAAATGTCCGAAACATAGCACCATTTCGCTTCTAAGCAACCTTGCAACCTTAAATTAACAAACATTTCTCAAAGGGGACGGCACCTTTAACTCGTGACATATGAAGGCTCCCTACTGCTGCTGAATTCACCAAATTATGAACATTTTTCAGCCATATATGAGCACCTCAAAAATGTCCTCAAGAAAGCACCTTTTTGCATCTAAGCAACTTTAAATTATCAAAAATTTCTCAAAGGGGAGGGGGACACGACCCCTCCCCCAGGACGGCACCTTTCCGCACAGAAACATATATTACCATTTTTCATAGATTGATTTTCCTCATTGATTGAGAAATTGCAGACATGAGATCCATATTTCAAGGCTGGGTACAAGCAGCTTAAAACACTCGGGAAGTGCCGTTTCGGCCATCTGGAGGGTTTGTAAAGCCAAAAATTTCTTGTAAGCTCCGCGCCAACCGATGGTGGCGCTCCGCTTAGATAGTATTCGTGGCACCCAGCCCCCCTCTCCCCCCTGATATGATCAGCTCAAAATGTCACAAAGATAGCACCATTTTGCATCAAAGCAAATCATAAATTTTCAAAAATTGTCTAAAGGGGAAGAGCACCCCTTAGACCCCCCCCTCCCCCAGGACGGCACCTTTATGTAGTGACAATGGAAGGATCCCAACTGATGTATACAAAAAACGCAGGGTACGTAAAAAAATGCACTTTACACGCTGCCGCTCAGTTGGAAAAAACATCCAGCCAGTCGGAATTTGGGACCTCCACACCCCCTAAACATATGACCCTAGCTACGGCCCTGTCCTGAGGATGGGAATTGTCTAGGGATTTACCTCGTTACGCCCCACTCTGAAAAGTTTCATTTAAATTGAGGAAGCTTTATAAGCATTTGAAAGAGAATGAAATATTCCTCTTTTCACTTCAAGGAACTTACAACAGACTCTTGTCTGGATTTCATTTTTGCGTAGTTTTTTTTAGTGTTTTTCTTCTCTCTTTTTCAAAAGTTTTTATCCAACTAAAAAGACATGGGTAGATGCCGAAGCCTTCTGCAAAACTATTGGAGCACCGAATGGGCAGGGTATTGCTCATTTAGCTTCAGTCCACTCAGCAGACGAACAAAATTTTCTTTATGACTACTGGAAAAGCCACAGAAACGAGAGTCCTTCAAATGTAAGTTGATTCAATGAGTTCAGTTTACGCCTGTAGGTCTTTCCCAAAAGTTAGAAAAGATATTCCCCTTGACAAGCACACGTACACAAAGCCACGCATGTGCCAAACGAGGGGCATTGCAAAGGGTAAATATTTCCACTATATCTGACTTTTCCAGGGGGTAGGGCCAGGGCCGGGATTTGTCCAACGAGGGAGATAGTCTCCTCCACGGGAAGTGAGAAGGGGCATACAACGCAAAGTCCCAAAAAAGGAACGGGTTGCCTAAAATTTTTGGTTTAAATTGGAGAAAATACACTTTGCCTATTGAGAAAAATTAAAAAATTCGGAGTTATATTGAAGGAAATGTAGAAATATTGTCAATATATAGAATAAAATTTAAAAAAATTGAACTTTTTATGGAAGAAGTTGCCCTGTTTGAGAGCAAACGCAACTAAACCTCCGTTGCCCCCCCTCCCGTCACGGTCAGGGATTACATATTTCATCGTACCCATTGAGGCTCCCTTTGTCCCACCTGGCGGAACCCTGTTAAATTTGGTAGCTTTAAATCATTCGAACAAACTCTGGTTAAACTCACATGATTTTGTTAGGCCTTTTACGGGTCAGCGTAAAATGCAGATCAATTTTGAAGGTTTCACGTTTCATGACCTTTGACCTTAAAACTGCATATTTGGGAACTTTTTGAAGCATTTCAAGGCACATTTTAAGCACTTCGCTTCATACTTTACAGAACAGTACTATACGTGGGTCAGTTTCAAGACGGTTTTCTTCTACTTACCACTAGTCTTGAATTGAAAGTAGTCAACAAAGACCCTTAAACGTGTATTAGTTCGTATTTAAATTTCCTTCTTAAAGCCATGAAAACACTCTTTAAAAGGTTTGTTTTTCATTATTTTTTTATATAATTTAAGAGCTTTAAAATTGTTTAAATTGATCAGTTTTACTCGAAAGATTTTGAAAGGAACGTCATGCTAAAGTATGCTGAACATTGCACAAGTTTGAAAATTTGACCTTAAAAATTTGTATGATCGGGATCTTTAAAAAAGTGACAACGAAACTAAAATTTCAAGTTACATTATAAGCATATTTAACAAACTGGTACTGGATGGGTTAATTTTTAGATCCCCTTTTCAATTCGCTGCTAAACTACCTCCTCCTTTTGACTTTGAAAACATTGCTGGTAGTTGGGACTTTTATCCATTTCGATGATAGGTATCGTATTCTACCGCACCTCCTAAAATGATTTAGAGGATTTCGGATTATGACATTAGGCCAATAGTCTGAAGGGGGACAAATAGCCTCCAGGAGATAAAAAACTTACTAGGGCGAGACATGCTAAAATGCATTGGACTTTTTCCAGGGAGGGAAAATATTTCGGGGGAGCCGCCCTCTGAGTCCCCCTTGGCTACAGACTTGTATGAAATGAAACTGATGTCCATGGGAAATAAAAACCGAGGACGCAAGTTGATTGACATTATATCTGACCCTAACGCCATCAGAGACCGTTTAAACAGTCCTCATTCATTTCCTTTCAGGTTGATTACTCCAATATCAAAGAATATACAGGTTTGTGGATTGGACTCCACGATCTTGCTCAAAATGACGACTGGTGGTACACAGATGGTTCTAACGTTGATTATACCAACTGGTTGACCAGTGAACCCAACGACTGCTGTGGTGGTGAAACAGCTGCACATATGTGGGACGGCCCAGGTCATAACGGTGGCTGGAATGACGTCATCCACAACAGCCCAGGACAGACTTTTCCGTTTATCTGAAAAATGCCAGCAAGTACTTGCCATTAAAGTGGAAGAGCGCCTTCAGTTTCATAAGCGTTACTAAATGCATAAGGTAGCACACCACTAATTCAAGGGGAATCCCCGGTGAGGAGGGTACCCTACGAATTTAACACCCTAGAAAAACTCAGGGGGGGGGGACAGATTAAACCATGTTAGTGAAGCGATGTGTTCAATTTGTGATATGTATGTGGTAGGCAAGTAATTGAAGTACTCATTCTGTAAAAATAAGGAAAATTGAAGGTATTTCAGGCACTTTTCTGCAATATATCCTTCCGCGATGCAAAACGGCATTTTGAATGAGTAAAAAAAAAGGAACCACCACTCTATTATACAGGCCCTTCTAGCTCAAAATCTCAACGGTCATGGTTCACAAATTTGAAATCGTTGTGAAAGGCCTACTCGTCAGCATTCATATGAGGGGTAGCTTGTGCCCATTGAAAACTTTTACAAGGGCCCAGGGATCACGAAACGGACCCATGTTAGTGTGTAATGCAATGGAGGAATAATTGGTGGTTTGCTACCATAATATATAATTATTAGATACAAGTTTAAAATCTAAACTGAAAGAGATGTGGAAGTAAAGATGTGGAGACTCTCACTTAAGTGGAAATTTTTGCATGAAATAAATAGTTTGAGATTATTTTAATGGGTATAAACCAAAGGGGCACACTTGGAGAACTCAGTTATTGTAGCGAAGAGGTGGTGGTTATTTGAATTTTTCTTCCTTTAAACAATAAATTGCTTATGTGCACAAAGTTGTTTAATTTTCTCTCCAATTAACTATGAACTATTTCATAATTATGGTAATTAGCCAAATTTTATCGTGTTCTCCTGTTTGAAGGAAGATAAAAAAAACTCTAGTTTGTCCCTTCAGTTTTACCATACATACGGCAATTAGGCAACACACTCTTCTTTCAAGGTGTGAAATCAATCTCAACTTTCATACACAAAATGCGCTAATTGACGGAAGCACTAATTTTGAATACATGGGCTTACATTTACGAACCTCGTTAATAAATATTTCACATCCACGAACGCAAGTCAAAAACTTATTTCTGATAAAACACATAGCATAAAACCTTGGGGTTAGAGAAATTTCCCAACATACTAAGCGCAAATTCAATTCAATTTCAATTTCAATTTTATCGGACATTTATTTCAGTCCTTTTTTAATCAATATATACAGTGTACATTTTCTTTAAAATGAAATAGACTGGGGGACAACTCAAAGAAAGCAACAGCTGCTTGTGGGGATGAGTTAACAAAAACGAAACAAGTACACAATCAAGACATAAGACCGCTTTTAAGTCATTTTAAACGTCGATCTAGAACTTAAGTAAGCAAATAGTGTGAACTATTTAAAAATATCTGTCATCACTCTGTACATATCACGCGGTTTTATGATCTTTTCTAACATAGTGTTATTCAACTAATGGATAAAAAAGTCTTCGCTTTCGACATATGACGCCCCCGATTACACATTTGAAAATTTACATGTTCAGGTACTCAACTCCTCCTAAACCATTTCTCATCAACTTTTGCTGAGATATAGTTTGAGAGGCGTTGACCATAGATTTTTTTTTCACAAACTTTGGCAAAGTTGACCTTTGAACTAGATTTTGACCTTTAAATTCGCACATTAGCAATCAAAGAGCATACTTCAAAATTTTATCAAATAATGACGGGTTATCAATTTTTATCAAATTTGACCTTTGACCTTTTTCGCAAAATTTAGCTGAATTTGACCATTTATCTACATTTAGAACTTCGAATCCACCCTTAGCAACCAAACAGTACCATTATAAAAGTTATGTTATCAGTCTTAGCATATCACGTGGTTTTATTACTTTTTCTTAAATACTGATAGTAAATAATGACAAAACGCCACTTTTTGGCACATTTGACCTTTAACCTATTACCGTACTTCATATTACGAATGCACGAGTTTTCATAGTTAGGCACCTACCTGCAAGGTTTGAACTTCATCAGTCTTACCGAAAAAAGAATGAGTTTGCAACACACTTTTTCGCAAAATTTGTGCAAATTTGGTCTTTTGCCTACATTTTAACGGAACTTCCTAACCAATCAAAAAGAGAAAGCTAGGGAGACCAAAAACCACCTGGAGACGGACTGTTGAAAAAGAAAGAAGAAGAGCCGTCTGGTATTCCTGGAATGAGGCACAGACTGCAGCTGCTGACAGGGAAGAGTGGAGATGCTCTGTGGAGGCCTTATGTGCTACGAGGCATGAAGAAGATGGGTAACAGGTAACCAACCAAAAACCAAAATTACTATTTGAATAATTATGTTATTGAACCTAGCACTTCATGTAGTTTTACTACCTTTTTATCGTACTGCTGGGCAATAATGACAAAGCACAAAGTTTCGCAAATATGATGAAATTTGACCTGGCTGCTCCAACAAAAATGTTTTTGGAGTGACAGTGGCGCTGACACGGTGGGCATGGGAGTCACGTGTCCCACCCCCATCGATTTCTGAAAATTTCATATCATTGAACATTCTTTTAAATGAGCCCAAAGCCGTTTAAGCTACAGATGCCTGTAAGGGGTGGGATGAGATGTGTTTTCGAATAAGTGATGGATTTATTATAGGCCTAATCTATTTCTAACACGAATCGTTCTGAAACTAAGAAAATTTTCATAACTTTTTCGAAAACTATCAAAATTTTCGCGCGCTCCCAACAACATCGCATCACTGTGGTTATTATCAATACCGTCTCAAACGCAATCGCACAATTCATCGGCGAGGGTTTATAGGCTGAATGCTGAATGCTGTGTCCGTAAGAGTGATAACAGAGGAGCATAGCATTGCAAAAATGCCAAAACAGGGCAATTTAAGAGAAGACATATTTCATGAAAAAAGAAAGACTATAAAAATCACCAGGCAAAAGACTCGCCGTTTAATTGGCATATAAATTTTGTTAAGGAATTAAAAGTTTCTCGGTGCAAAGTCTGCAAAGCATATCTGTCATGAAACGATTTTAATGCAAAATTTCAGCGAGCATGGTACGCTTTCGTCACGGTTCGCATTCCGCACCTCATAACCATTATTATGGTATAATATTTGGACCAATACGCTCTTCAGAACTACAGAAGTACATTTCCAACCTCTGTAGGGACCCCGCATAAAGTGAGGATCCTAGAGCCATCTTATATCAAAAATAGCCCACATAGTGACATTTGTAGAGTGAGATGAAAGATTGGAAGTATGAATTTTTCGTTATACAATAAAACTGAAAATTTTTAAGGATATAATTGCTTCAAACATTTGCCAAAGGTGGCACAATTTTGCATCATAGTCAACTAAAATAAACAAAAGTTTCTCACAGTGGCGGAGTTGCTACCCCTCCTCCTAGACAACACGCCCTTCAGGCTTAATAACATATAACCAAAAATAAGAATTCACTGAATTATAAGAATCTTTCAACATATGATAAGTTCGAAAATTTGCCAAAATAGCACCATTTTGCATCTAAGCCACCTTAAGCGAACAAAAATTTCTGAGATGGAAGGGAACATTTCTGCGTGCTCGGAAAACGGGCGCGCTAGTTGCTTTCTCGTTGTGAGCGTGTGATAAATTGAACGCGCATGTAGAAGTGCGTCACTTGAAGATACCATGGAAACTGACCAATGAATGTTCATGAACTTGCAAAACCAGTCATTGTGCGTTCATATTCAAGTGCACATATGTGGAATGCTGCGACGAAGAAATAACTTTTCTTATTTAAGTGGAAGTTAGTGAGGAGTGGTACTTCCTAAATAAACAATATTCCGAAATAGCAAGTATTAATACTTTTGTAAGACATTCATTTACCTGTTTGTTTTCAAAACGACTAAGCAGTGATCAGCACTTCCGTCCCGATATTTTGGCCTCAGTGAGGAGTCACCGCGCCATTTTAAGTTTGGAGTCTATGCTTATAATGTCTTTGAACGTAATCTTCTATTGCGCCCTCAATCACAACTCCTGGCGGCGCAACTGAGAGTGATGAGTGTCTCTCTCTAATTAATGTCACTCAAACTGCAGTCACCAAAATTGTACAAGAACTGTAATCATACTCCTTAATTCCAAATATGACCTAATTTTTGAGTTGGTTAGCCACCCGACGTGAGAATGTAATTTATAGCCACCCGCATATAGGCTTATCCCACATTCGTGGTCGCTTAGCGTCATAAAACAACTGCCCTTCAAGGCTTGATTTATTATTGTAATGGGGTGTAATTATTTTTTTGGATGATGAGTGTTATAGTCCCTTCTACCCCCCTCCCCCGGCGCAGAGCTTGAACGTTTCATAAACTATATTGACATGTCTTTATTTTAAAAATTTGAAAAAAAATTTTAATATAAAAAAGACGTGAAATAAGTTACGAAGAGATGTCCCAACTTGAAAGATTTCCCTTTCAGCCATTGTGCAACATGTGTAGCAATGGTATTTCACATCCCTTCGAGAAATAGAACCTTCCATACTCCTTCACTTGTCTTGTCAACCCAATACACTTGGCAACATCTTTCATTTACCTTGGAGTGTGTGGTATCGCAACAATAAACTCACAAAAGTTGTTTGTCGAGTTGTAAAATGTATTGCTACAACGTTTTCATCGTGATTTTGTCCGTTATTATCGGTTATGCAGAGTGCTGCTGCCATATGGAAGCTGTTAATTGTCCCGCGTACTGGATATATAGAGACAACTTCCGCTATCGGCACAGTATATTAGTACTAATCATTATAACTTTAAATTGATTATTTTTATTTAGCATTCACGGTTCCATTTGGAGCATAGCTAGGGAATAACGCAAAATCCCTGGGAGAGGACTACCAGTAACCTCCTCAGCCCCTCCCCCACCCGCAAATATCCGTTGGTCAAGTGAGCCACTAATACCCACTTTTTAAGCCTTTGGTAAGTAAAAGTATCAACAAGCAGGAGGCCTACATGTGGAACATTTTGACGATGGACTCGAATTTTTCCCCTATACCGGGCGGATGCAACACTTCAAATAGGGGGATGGGATCCAACCAAGAACCGACGGCACGAATGAGAGGCGATGGAGAGGGTTCGAAGGGTGTGTTCCCCTCCCGACATGAAGACTTATTGAGAATTTCACATAAAATTGTGCAATTTGCTGACTTTTACAACGTAATTACAGACATCACTATGGCTGTAAATAAGTTCGATTAAAAACAGAAACAGTAACTTTTCAGCTCTAGCTCCAGTGGCGTCGCTAGGATATGGTGATTAGGATATCTCGAAGGTATGTGGTAACTCCACCCCAAATAAATCTACAAAGTCGGTACTTTCCGATGCTTTGCATCCTGATTGGACCATTCACTCTTTGTGACCTAGTGCGTGGTGCCGTCCCGAGGAGTGGTCTGGCGGGCAGTGATCCTGTGGGAAATTCGGTTCGTCGAAGCTAGATTAGATGCAAGATCGTGGTATCTTGGTAAAGTTTCAAACTGATCTTTAAATAATCATACTTTAGTGCCTTGGTCTTTTTGTTGGGTGCAAGGGGTAGTAGTGTCTTAGTGCAGGGGGTGAAACTCCTTTTGAGAAATTGTCGTGCATGTATGGTGGGTTAGACGATAAATTGTGCTATCTGTGGCAAAGTTTTCGTCTGGTTAAATGTTAAGGAATTACCATAATTTAATGATATTTTGGCTGTGGCATGGCACCTTTCCAATGCTGGTGCAATGAAACCGTCACGCAGGGCCTCCTAGAAGCTGACTTTGATGTATTTAACTGACGAGACACCACAGGATAGCAAACCAAGAACTTCACAACAAACTTAGTTTCACTACTTTTGAACGAAAATCCAATAATCAGCTTCCAATGGGGAATAACCGAGAGAGGAGCAAAAGTATAACAAAAGAGGTAGAGGATTAAATAACCATGTTTCATAATGCATGTTATTGTAAATGCACTTAATGACATTTGGCTTAGCTTGTGTAATGAATAAGATACACAAATCATGTAAGCCTACATCACGCTAACATGTTGCTCGTTATATGAGATCACCAAAATGACCACATTATCGCTTCTTAAGGGATTCAAGCCTGGGGTGGGCCTTGTACTTTTAGGAAAATAGTTCTCACCAAGTCCGTAGCCAAGGGAGGGGGTGGGGCGAAAATAAATTATCATTGCCCTAATGTATTTTATTATATCTAGCCTCCCTCAAAAAAAATTCGACCCCCTGGAAGCTTTTTCGTCCCCCTTCAGTACCTTGGTTATGGGCCTTGTTCTCGCTAGCATAATTCCAGTATTACAAATAGTCATCAGTGTAAAGCGTGGTAATTATGGGGGAAGGGCGAAGAAATTTCGCAAAAGAAGTGTTGTTCAGCCCATATCCTCACCTTTGAAAATAAACGTTGAGAATGTTATTAAAGGAAAATATAAGTGAGAGCAGGGAGTAATAGCAACTCCCTGGTGAGAGTTAAAACGCGCCTAAATTTTGATAGTTTGTCAATTATTTGATAAAATTGTTACACTTTGCGACTGATTTTTAATGAAAAATGAACAGGACAGCCGAACAGACTTTTCACTGCATAAAAAGAAGCAAAAATGGTGTCCGGACCCCTCAGACCCTCTGCATCCGCCCCTGTTTTATTATTGTCTCTTGATGTTGCACAACTGACGTGTTATTTGAGTATATTAGTCATTGACAAGCATAGCAGGTTATAAGGAAGCCATTGTTAGTGAACATTTTCAAACTTTCCTAACGTTTATCAAAACACCTTTTTCATCTACCTTTAAGATTTTAAATAACGTAAGTTACAGTATGCATTTTGAGGCATTCGATTAAAACTGGTAAGCCGGGCACTCACAGTGCGAGTTTGCTCAAGATATATTAAGTGTAGGACACAGCATGTCACAGTAAGACCGTTCGTCCTACCATGTGTGTCCCTTTACGATATGATTAGCTATCGATGTTTATCGTGAAGTTTTTGAACATATTCCAAATCTTTTGCATCGTCCGATAATGATTCTTTCATAGACAATGGAATTCTTTTACTATTATTGCATGTTCTTACGATTTGTCTTACGACGTCGTTGCCTGCGACATCGCACGAGATCGTGGTGTTGTACCTGCAGGAATTGCAGGTAAAAACGCATCGTGTAAGCCCGGCTTTAGGTATAGTGTAGCCTAGCCTACGGATACGGTTACGAGATAGCTCAAAAGCAAGACATCCTTAAAATTTGGGCACAACATTATGAAGAATGAGAATTGGGCTTACCCAAATGGCGTCTCCTCCTTCGTCAGTTCGTTTAAAACGCAACTGCTTCCATGTCTCGAGTAAAGGGACGTTTCAAAAGTGATTGTTTCGGAATTCTCCTGTTTTAGTAAACGCTTGCTGGTTTTTCCATTGTAGTCTAAAATGTCAGTTTTGGTACCAATGGCTTCGTACCCGAAGGATTTTCCTTTTTTCGGGGGGGGGGGGGGGGGTGACATTGAACCACGTTAAACGGCGGAGGCATACGGCGAAGCGGATTAGAAACGACTTCAGAATGAAAAGTTATCCTTAAATAAAGTTAAGGCCATGCCCTGTTTGGTATGTTTGATTGGAAATCAGTTTGGTTGTTTGTGTCTATGTCTTGTTCATATACCAATTAGTTTTACAGATAGCTTTATAATTTACGGCCACTGTAGGTCAAGATAAAGACTTTTCCTTAAAAGACTAAAATAACAAGAAAGTTTATTTTTAGGTAGCCGCTTGTGTAATAGCATGACTTTCTTCTTGTACATCTTTTGTTTGCTTTTAAAATGAAGTATTTATAGGCCATGAAAAATTACCCTTTCTATTACGTCACGAATTATTGCCCAATGTACCAATTTTATTTTGTGTAAGAAAAATCATGTTATGTGTACCTCAGCAATGGAATGTAGTGTGGAGAGGAATTTGGAACTAGACATATATTTCTTTCCATACGTTAAAATTTGCTATGAAACACTTATAGAGTCGTAAAATATTTCTTCTTTTTGATTAGAGACATTTGGTCACGCCCTGAAACGTGAATTTATTGTCGTCTTATGTTCACGAAGGGATTTTCTTCTTTTTCATATGAAAGGTTTTACTCAACAGAAAAAACATGGGTAGATGCTGAAGCCTTCTGCAAAAGTATTGGAGCGCCGAATGGGCAGGATATTGCTCATTTAGCTTCAGTCCACTCAGCAGACGATCACCGGTTTCTTTATAACTTCTGGAAAAGACACAGAAACGAGATTCCGGAGAACGTAAGTTGACTGAATGACTTCATGTTACGCCTGTGGAGGGTTCAAGCAAATGGCATTCCCTTGACAAAAACAAGTACATAAAACTACACATACACGCGGGATTTTTAAATTTTGTTCGTAGCCAGACAAGGGATTGAAAGGGGCCAGATAACTCTTGGGCAAAGCAGTTTGCTGGTTTACAAGGCGGGTGGGAGATATGTTAAGCCATTGGTAAATTCTATGAAAAAAAAACAGTCGGAGTAAAGTTTTTATGAGAGGCGCTCCTGCCCTGATTCACCCCCTAACACGCCAATAGGCCATCAATCTGTCAGATATTGAATTGGCAACATGCTTGATAGGTGTATCACAAGCTCTACTTCTAACTGCAAAAGGGACTTCTCTAATGCAACATACATCTAAAAATGTTTCACTCCCCCCCCCCTTTTGAAATGCTGGTATGCATTTATCTACTTCGGTGATAGATAACGTCTTCTAAACCGCACTTTAAAATTACTAACAGAATTAGTAGTAGGCTATATTAATTATGAAATATCAGACCTGTAGCCAGACAAGGTTCTGAAGGAGAGGGATCACTTTTTAGAAGACAAGACATCCTAAAATGAAATAAGGTAGTAGTCACTTTGAACTTTCCAGGGGCAAAAATTTTTTTTAAAGTAAACCCCGTCCCCACGTCACTTGTCTACTGGGTTGTAAAAAATAAAATGAATGTTCATGCGAAATAAAAATTGCAGAAGTAGGATGGATGGTATTATATGTTTGTGCCCCAGGGATTGTCAGTGACCATTAAGACAGTGATTTTATTCCTTTTGCGGGTTGTCTACACCACTCTAACAGAATATCCAGCCTTATGGATTGGACTCAACGATATTAATAAAAATGACGACTGGAGATACACGGACGGTTCCGACGTCGATTACACTAACTGGTTGGACAATGAACCCAACAACTGCTGTGGTGGTGAAGCAGCTGTTCACATGCTTGATGGCCCAGACCAATATGGTGGCTGGAATGATGTTGCTCACAACAGCCCAGAATGGACTGCGCTGTTTATCTGTGAAATGCCAGCAAGTACTTGCCGTTAAAGTTTAAGAGCGTCTCAAATTTTATCAACGTTTCTAAATGTATGATACATACACACAAGTCAAATGTAAATCTCAAGAGATGTGAAGTATAGATTTGCCATAGTACATGCATTAGTGTGATGACATACGTTGCTGTAATACCTTAATAGACTTGGGACTTTCACTTCACTAAAAACTTTGTTTGCACGAAATAAAGAATAAGGTGGTGGGGGTTTTATAAAAAAAATATGTGTACACCAACGGTGGTTGTTTCATTTTTTTCCTTTCATTAAACAATAAGGCCCTAACAAGTGCCCCAGGATTCCACATGGGCAAACTCGTTCTTTGCGCTCATGGTGCACCTTCGGTGCACTTGAGGTTACCCATCGTGGATCCTCTTCTCCGGAAATGTGTTGATCCGCACCTGCGTCCTGTGTATCAGTCAAACTTCCAAACCAGAAAGGGGGATATGCAGTGAATTGCATAGTCTCTCACCAACAACTCACGTACACTTTATTTATCATCAAACAGGCCTTATGCATATGATGTCATAGAGCAGAAAGTGCTCCCTCTTTTAGAGGAAAAGCATGTATCGTCTCAAGTTGCACCAACAAATGCAGACAGCTGATTTGTCAACCAATCATGTACGCTCTTAATTCTACTTCACGTGCGTGCGAATCCACACCGTTCGTGCACCTGTGCTTCATTGTTTTCCTCCAAATTGACGTCAGTGTGACGTCAAATGCATAGGGTCTATAGGCAGTGTACGGTCTAATACGTCGAGTACACTATAAAATGTCTACAGACGTCTGTAGAATTACAGAGCAAAAAATAAAGAAAAAACAAAGAAGAAACGGAGAAAGTGCTGTCAATTTGTTGCAACAAATTGACAGCACTTTTTCCGTTTTCTTTAGGTATTTCTTTATTTTTTGTTCTGTAAATCTACAGACATTTTTTACAGTGTAGTTTAACGTGATGAAATTTGAGAAAGAATTTAAGACTATGAGGGTACCTCTACAGTAGCGTAACTTATACATCTATTTTTAATTCTTCCTTTCATGTGCTCATGTTTAGTGTCAGATTCAAGAAGGAAAACTTCTTTACCAGGTTATCAAATAAGATTTTTTGTCCACCCACTAACGTTTATTTTCGGATATATTTACCATCTAATTTTAGCCCTTACTTTTATATGCCCAATTTCAATATCAGATTTAAAAAGGATGAGATTTTCCGTGTGGAAAAACTTCTTCAACAGGGTACTCAAATAAAGATTCTTTATCTACCCACCCCAGATGTTACATAAAGTGGTTCCCAGCTACTCACATGTTGTGAAGTCTATGAAAGCTTTTGGCATCCGAGGCATGTGTTCACGTATGATCCGAGGCACTAGCGTACACAGGGGGAGGCCATTGGGCCATGCCCCCTCTCTGATGCTGTTTTTTTTTTTCTGTTTTCAGTTCCCAACTATAAGTAAATTTTTTAATACAAGTTATACTTCAGAAGGTAGCATATGTAGGACCAGATTGCATGAAAGGACACCTAATCTTTCAAAAATTTTCAAAGGGGAGGGGGACACCTCCTTAGACCCCTCCCCAGGCCGGCGATCATACAATATACTGCATCCCCACCCCGTGAGAGAAATTCTGTGTATGCCACTGAATTCCGAGGTATTACTTCAATGGTATGACCAGCTGGGAAAATCACGAAAACTTACCACGATGAACAGTATGCGCTATGCACCGTGGGACAGTTTGGACTGAAATTTGAAAGTTGAATAAGTCATTTTTAACTTTGGTTTGACTTACAGGTAGTGTAGTTGTGAGTTATTGTTGCAAGGACTTCTTGTCAGGAAAAGAGCTAGGAGTTAAGTACAAAGTTCGAAGAAAGTGAAAGGGGGCAACTAAATTTGGGCACAAAATGGTAAAATTTCATTACATTTGAGATTCTTGTTGCTAAAAGATATATTCTATCAACCATAGTTAGATGGATTTCCACCCTATTGCTTACGATGAACGAGTTTTGTTTTCCATTATAGGCCTCAGCTGTGAGAACTTAGGTCAGTTTTAGGATTTACAATGATTTTAAAGATATCTTTTCAGGTTAGGCTTAATTGAGCCTATGATCAGAACTTAAAGCGATACCTATGTTTGTACGATACAAATGCTTCGTGATAGTTATTCACGAGGTATGCATAAGTTGTTTCGCACAGTATAGCGAATACTAGCTGTCGTATGCTGATAGGCAGGTGTACTGGGGGGTAACGTTAGGTTACATTTATCGCTATACTGAATTCAGATTATTACATGAAGTTATCTCATTGATGAATAATCATTGGTTCCAGATTTATTCTACAAGCACATCATTTTGCTAGCTAACGTGCCTTAAAAGGGATACCGTTAACTGTTGAACTTAAACTGTAACTTTTCATTCATTGTTGTTTAAAGGTCTGTGAACTTTTACATGTTACAACTGTTTGCTGTAAAAACATTAAAACGTTAAAAATAGCTGCAATTCCAATCAAAATGCATCATATAGCCTATTGAACATTCTACAACATAATCACAGTTTTTGCCATTTTACTATGGCAAACATGAGCTTCATATGCAAATTTGTCACGTAGAAAGAAGTACCAATGAAGAATGTGATATGTTATCCTTTGTTTCTTCAACCTTCATTCCAAGGACAGGTGTTATCAGGGTATGTCATGGGATGTTTATTTCGGAAGTACAGTAAAAACATTCACAATAAAAACCAAATTAGAGAGTAGACGGTAAGTGTAATTAACAGATAAGTTATGAAGGATTAATAAAAGGAAAACAGACACTCTATATCCCTCCACATTATGATTTTGAACAGCTACTGAGAAGTCTCAGCGATGGTAAAAATTTAGGAGGGTATTTTGTGAGAACAGTAAAAGATATTTAAACAATTCCAACGGGTTCTTCAAATTCAGAGGATCTTGGTTTACCCGTTGTTGTGTGAAGCAACTATTTTGGTTACATGTCCATAAGAACCAGGCATCACTGACTAATGTGTTAAAGTCAAAAGGCAGTGACAAGATTACTAAGCTTAAAAGCATTGATTACTAAGCTTAAAAGCAGTTTAGGGTGTCGTTGCTTATAAGTGCTGTATTTGTATTATAGTGAAGGGTACTTAAAGAAATACAGTTCAGTCCTATTGATCTGTAAAATTTGAAACAGTTTACAGTGGACTTCACCTTATTTATTGATTATATTTAAAGTGATGTAGTGAAACTTTATTTGAGCTGTCATACGTGAGGAAAACAGCCTAGGCTATCTTGCAGTGGATCTAGCCTAGTGTAAACCATATTCATGGATATTGGTTTTACCTTACTATCATATGTAATTGTGTTGTAAATCTGTTTGATGTGTTATTGAAATGTTCTGACACTTGTTATTGTGGTACAATACGGTGACGCCGTTACTGAAATGTCATAATACTTGTTGCTCTCTATTTCCCCCTCCATCGGGGAGAGGTAACTTTATGCCTGCTCCCGACTCAGCGAATATCTAGCCAAAAGCATTCTAGTGAGACACATGGCATGAGGTGATGCTATCACGTAATGCATGGGGGAGGGGAATAGCATCGCATGATGCATACGTAACGTTCCGGCTCAACTGTGCTTAAGATATTTTTGCCCTTAAAACTACGTCACTCTGCATCTCTTTTGAAAACTTTGACACCACTTTTGTGCATCAATCTTTTTCGTTTGATAACGGAGCAGAAATTATGACTGGACGAACAAAAAGCAGTCAAAAAGATGAGGTTCGTCAAGACACCCTCACACAACAGAGCCTAAGCTCTAGCCTAGCCAGAGCTTTAAGGCTTGAGGCCAAAGAGTCTCAGGGGCAAGAGTTGGTGAAAGAGTTCAACGCAAGCCTAGAAAAAATCCAGAAAACTATTGCCAAGGAATTCGATACACTGAAGGAGGACTTTAATAATGCTATTCGTAATCTCCAGATTGCAGTTGCAGAGTTGGCAGATGAAAACAAGGTTTTGAAAGAAAGATGTGAGGCCCTAGAAAATAAAGGAGCAAAATTAGAAGAGAACGGATCTCTACATGCTTCACTCATAAAGAAGCAGGAACGATTTTCCAGGAGAAGCAACCTGCGTATTGTTGGCCTAAAAACGAGTAACGGTGAAGACTGTATCAAAATGGATACAAAGGTGTTTGAAGAGGTAGGAGTATCCCCATGCAAGATAGAGAGGGCCCATCGTGATGGCAAAATTGTTAGAAACCGGGACAGACATGTACTAGTAAAGCTAACATTTTATCAAGATAAGGTCGCCATCTTGAAGTAAGCTCGGGAAGCCCTGGCTTCGAGGGACTATTATATCATCGATGATCTCACTCAAATCGATTTGAAAGAGAAAAGAAGATGGTCCGAGAAAGTGAAGGAGCTTTACCAAAGGGGCACCCGTTTACGATTTTCAGGAGGACATTGGAGAGGAAGTGATTGAAGGTCTTTCAATTTTCAGGACGTCACCAATGTGTCGTGAATTAACTTGCCTTAATAGTCTTTACCAGTACATTCAGTATTATAGCCCATGGGGCCAATTTCATCAGGAACTGTCGTGTCTTTTCCTAAATGGAACTCTTTAAGGGGTCATATATTCTGGTATGTTACCAAGAATCCTGCTTTCTTGACGTTTGTGTGGTGTTTTGTGTTCTTATTGTTGGATTTGTTGGATTTATTTATGTTTTTCTCTCATCTTGTTTTTACCAGTCTTACAATACTGTGTGGTTGCTCATGCACACTATCGTAAGTAAATGTGTTTGTATATTACAGTGTAACCCCATTTCAAAAACTGATGGAAGACTTAAAAATATATATTTATAACGTAATTTCAATTTCAATTCAATTTCTTGAACATTTATTCGAGTCATTTTCAGGATGTTCTTTCAAAGAAATATACTCAGAGATCAAAGAGA
>WURT03620528.1:8440-20306 GCA_009936505.3 Holothuria glaberrima
TTTTTTTTTAAATACCATTGAACAGGCGTTAAACAAACCTTGAAAATCCTTGTTCGCCTGTTATATTTCCAAAATGGGTTATTTCGGACCAACAGCCGGTTGATTGTTTTATGGTGGAGACCATTTGATTTTGGAGAGGATGGATGATCGTAGAGGCTACAAGGAGTATTTCAATGATTCGTCCCGTGCTCTGCTAAGGGAAGAGGTCATGAGACAATTAGAATATGTGATAGGAGGTAGTAAACCGTGCCGAAAAATATCAATTTAAAGAAATTTAGTGATGTTTTCTATGATTTTATATGTTAGGATGTAACATTTTAACATTGCTGTATACAGAACTAACAATAGGTAATTACCAACTTTTCCTACTAGCCTAACACCAGTAGATTTAATCATGATACACGTGAATTGACTTAAAGGGTGGTAAGGGTTTTCAAAAAGTTCACCCAAGCTGTGCCGTGTGACGAAATGTTGAGACAATCGACACTTGTGATGGATGTTCTTTACGTGCTCGGAAAATTCCATTTTAAAGGTTCAAATTGAAGGATGCTTTTTCATCATTAAATGTCAAATTGTCAAAATTTTGAATCACCGTAGACATTTCCTGTTTGGCCAATTCAAATTTGGCAGTAAGGTATTTGACAACCATCTATATTTGTTTCTGTTATCATGTTCATCCAATAGTTCTTACCAACGTACCTGTCATCAGTACAAAACCTGAATATGACTTTTAACATGAGCGACTACTCACAATCAGACAGTCCCATACAGATTATTCTAGACCAATCTGCACATATATATCTGTAAGGGACACTAAAACCAATTAGCCAATTTTTACTTATCCATCGGTTATACTCTAAAATATTTATTTGTACCCGTACAGCCAATTACAGTTTACTCTCTTTATCTAATTCACCGATAATCAATAATATTGTTGAAAAGACACAAATATGCTGATATTAGTGCTGACTGTAAAATACAATTAACTTTGGAAAAAGAAGCGATTATATCATTATTACCAACAACGATACCCCAAAACAAAACTTACCATTTGAATAAATAAAGTATAATTTTCTTAATGAAGATCACAAAGTTATAGAAAATGTAAAAATGACCATGCGATTAGGTGACTGCGTCATACATTTGCATGAGTTGACCATTTCCCACTCTGAAATCTGGGTGAAAAATACGATTTATTGGATGCAGATGAGTCTAGATGGAACATATGCAATTATTTTTTCGCAATCTCTTTATACAATTATATTAATGCGGATTTCCTTATTATTAGACAAAGAAAAACGGCTTCAATAAAACTTAAACAGCTATGACGGAATAAAGACAAGGTTATTAAATACAATCCAATAATTAGGTCAGGGTACGTCGTAATGAACTAGTTCTCATACAGTGACGCAATGATCTAATGTTAATAAACGCAACTGAGAATAAATTTATGTCGAAAGAATTGCTTTTAACGAATTGATTACAGTGCACTGCAGTTAATGTGTACCGGGGCACATTGGCAGTGGTTGACTTACATTCATTCAGTGACAACACCAGGGCATAAAAAAGGGGTTCAGTACGTAAAGGGACAGAAGAAATTATTGGTGTCTAATGGTTGGGGAACGTTCGATAATAGAGATCTTACGGTAAAGACTGGGGAATTTTCCTCTTATGTTCCTTGGTACTGCCAATGGGCCCAAGCTGTATCAGAAGCAACTCGCAGATATGTTCATAACCTGCATGGAGCAATTAACTTTGGCCACCATTGTCACAAACCAAGGAGGTGTGAGCTACTCTTCATCTTTTGAATTTTCAAACTTTGCTGTCAATCAAAGAGCAGTCACCATTTGAGAATTTTGATACCCTTACACTAAAATATACTTAGGGGTAACAAGTGTATGTCGTTAAACTTTTTGGTTATTAAAACCCTACTCAGTGAAGAGAATTTTTTAGTTCATTTACACACATATAAGTTGTAGGTGTGCTCACTACCCTAATTTCACAAAATAACACTCGTATGAAAAATAACTCCCAGGACTGATACGGGTTTTGAAGAAGGTGGGGTGGGGGAGGGGGAGGGGGAGGAGTACCAGAGAGTGTCAAATGTAACGGTTGGAAGCGCCAATGAGTTGAAATGCTTATTCGTTCCTGAAAACCTCCAGTCTCATCCATTCTATGCACATTTTTAGGATTACTTAAATTGTGGATAGAAATTCTGTAAATGACCTTGTCAATCTGGCTTTAAATTAAATTCGTATTTTTACAGAGGAAATTATTCCGCTGGAAATGCATCTCGACGTACTAAGGTTAGTAACTTAACTATGCATTGACCTAGAGTATGTTAGCAACAAAATTACGTCTCAGTTCGACTGTGATTGTGTATCCACCCGTGACTGTCACTTTCGGAATCGAATGAAAATTATTGATCAATCGATCAAAGTAAATAAACAGTCTTCTACTAAGCTTTGCCAGACTTACTTCATTTCTATAACTCCCTCGTCTACTAGAACAAGCTCTTCAACTACTAGTGCTATTGTACTATAAGGTCAAAAAACTCCTTTGTTATTAAAAAAGATCCCATTTCAAAATGGATTTTCAAATTCCATGTTTATTTATCATTTTCATGAAATATGTCTGTTGCCTTTGGGACTCATGCCGAGAATACCCGAGGGTGTCACTTTTGCCTATAATAACCCCGACTACTTGTCGCACGTGCAAGTATAGTGAGTCCTTGCATCCTGACTACTTGTCGAAAGTGCGACAAGGCTAGGAGTCAGTCCATTTCTCATGGAATAGCAAATGGGAATGTCGTATTTGACTGTAAGTTTGTCAAGGATTCGGCAAGAAATTATGCTTAGAGAGCTGTCTTTAGACAGAGGTAGAAAATCTATTTTGAAAAATAATGGAACTTATTATTAGTACAAGCTTTGATTTATTGGTACTTTAGCGGAACTCATAGTTCAATAACTTGTAATACTATGAGTACAATTTTTAGAACCACTAGCTGTACCAGTAGATTTAGAGAACTCGTAGAAATACGGATTTGAGAAATATTTATTTATATTTATGTATAATGGGAGTAATTTTCATTAACGCAATTTTGACTTTTTTTTTCCTTTTTCTTCGTTGTACATTATTTCGACATGGATAACTTACTTATCTCCTTCTGCAAAATTGGAGAGCAAACTCTTAAAGCAAAATTTATCAAAGGCTTCGAAATAAACTTCACGTCGTGATCGTTGCCGAATGCATTATTTTTTATTAGAAAATTAACTCTCTGACAACCATCTTGGTTTCAAGAACTGTCCAGCCATGCACTGTTGGAAACTCTTAATTAGGCACATACGTGTTTATACAACGTGGACAATGTGTTAGGTGGCAGAACAATGGGGGCAGGGAGGTGCAGCCGCATCTCCCTACACGTGCCAGGGGGCGCAAAATGAAGGCATACGAAAAAAAATAGAGAAAAAAAATATAGAGACAAAGTATGAGAAAAAATGGAAAGAGGAGGAAAAGGAAAATGAAAACTTGTGCAACTTGTGATAACTTATGTAATGCATGTAAGAGACTTTGAAGCCTAAATGAGACAAGGCTTAGCAAGGATGAAAACCACTCAACACGGGGAGGTGAACCAACTGTTAGGACTTGGCATCTGTAACTATGACAACACAACTCCTGAATATATATGTAATTCCATTAAATGACATGCACAAAGACGCAAAGAACGCCTGAAATTGTGGGTAAAAATAGATATAATGGCGGCGCCCATGCCAAATTTTCCTTTCGATTGGGGGAATGTAGATTTTCCCAAAAGGGAAAATTTCCCTAACTGCTGACAATCTGTTTAACGGCTTCGTCAAAAACAAGGGTTTTTATCCTGTAAGAAATCTCACTCCTGTATAGCCTTGCTATTATTTACTTTATTCTCTCGTCTATTCCAAACTTTTTATGGCACTTCCAATAGTTTTAAAAAAGTAGAATTTCATATACCAAAATTACATTTACAGGTCTGTGTTATCCGGCCTATGAGCTGCATCGTTCCTCGAGTCTCTTAATGTCTGTTTTTTCATAATCTTAATGTTTGTGTCCTTGAAGATATATATGTAACCAGTAACCTGCTTGTAACATCGTTAACTTAAGAAAGGTTCAACACACGACCCAGCAAGAATTTATGCACTCTTTTCAGTTACCCGACACAATTTTAAACATAAGAATCTACTCTTGAACAGTTATGATTATAAATATTTGGAGTGATCTTTTAAATGATATCAAGTAACCTGGATTGCATACAAGTTTCAAGAGTAAATTAATATCACACGCAAATGCTCAATCACTCACCCTGGTTTCTATGCCAAATTGAGCTGCCCTTTCTTCTTTTTACTTATTTTTTGCTCAGATTTTGTGTGTTTTCTTCTTGACGATCCTTTTCCTAGCTGCGGTAACCATTGTGATTCACGTTTTGTGTATACCCATTGTATTAAAGCACTTCATTTTTCTTCATAATATAAAGATATACACCCGAACTTTCGGTTCAAATTTGAAACAAATCAGATCAAATGGGCACTAAACAGAAATTGGTTTAGATATTTGACTAGATTTGGCTCATTTTAAACCTGCAATGGTAAGTTTTTTTTTTTCTTTGGGGGGGGGGCGTTTCAGTGTTCATTTGATTTATTTTTGGTTCAAATTGAACCGAACCTTTTTAGAGTGCATGTGGACAAAAATAAATAAACGCACAAATGGAAAAGTCTTTGTGTTGCATTACGATTCAAATAAATTAGCCACGTCATTTAAAACGGCAAAGACGTTTTTACTAACTCACGAAGTTATTTTCCAACCTTATAAGCATTCTCTGAATTCCTTAAAAGTATAACTTGCTGTATAAACAATAAAAGACTGTCAAGAAAGAATTCACTCTTAAAAGTCAATATCGACGGTACTTATTATCTTTCAGAGTTATAACATATCTATAGGTGATGTTGAAACTGTGCTACAGTAGCCTAAATGTTGGTGTTACCTTTGTCCGTTTGTCATATAGTAAAGCGAAAATGTGTATATAATTGCATAGCTGAAGTTGTGGTCAAAAGATTGTATAGGTAGCGCAGTCACGTCCGTAGTGACCATACTTTACATCTCTTATGAAATATTAATGCGGTTTCACATCCAACTCAATAAGAGACGTAACACCTGGACCAGAATACCACCGTAAATAATTGATGGAAGGTGAGTTCTACCACCGAATGAAGCTGTCAGAGCCTGTCGGTGAAAATTGATGTCATAATTTCACCTGCAGAGTTTCTATTTCCTCGATAAAGTTTTGATTATGAATATTTTAAGATTTTTCATTTGTTTAGGCTAATGAAAGCCTTGCTAGGATCCGATGGATAATGAATATTTTGAAATTCTAATTAATTGGATCTCAGCAACAAGTAAGGTTGAAATAGAAATGAACGGAAAAGAGGTAGCTTTGCTCAGCGACGAATCTTTTTTTACCCAAATACTGCTTTGGTTGTGTCAACTGAATTTTCATATGTGGAGAAAAAAGAGTTGAGGCAAGTTATGCTGGTCCATGGGCATACATGGTCAAATTTTGGACTCCAAATTGTAATGCAGCTAGACGACTGCTTCTGGCTGTCTGGATTCGGAAAAAGTTGATGATATCAGCCAAATTAATTTACTATTTTCATATCATTCATACAGCGGGGGGGGGGGGATGGGCAGGGAAGGGATGGTAAGGGATGAAGTAAATGGGAATGGTATAATAAGGTACTGGTTATTTTGCTTTTTCTAATTAAGCTTTCTTTTTTAAAGGAGTGATCTTCTTTATTAAGCCCACAAGGGTTTTAAATTCACTTCCGTCCACATATTCTTTTGTTTGATACTTCAGTCTGTATAATTTGATAACGTGGAAAAACAAATAAATGAATGAATGAATTTAGCGCTTAATTTGGGTGATATCTATGAAGATCAGCACAACTAAAAATATCTTCACTATAATTCCAAAAAAATTGTGTGTCAAGTAAAAAAATGTGATATGTCGGATTCGACACTTTTAATGAGAATTTATAAAACTGAACTGACATAACATAGACTGTAAGGAAAGATAGAGTTAATTTAGGCTACTTTGATCCTATTCCGTATTCGATCTTATCGCTGGTTTTGCAGCACATATTTGTTTTTTGCATTAAATTATCTCAAGCAAGCGGGTCTGTGAGAAATAGTAAGAGTGGTTGTTTTGAGAAACTTACAAATGACTAAATGAGTGATAGTACTCGAAAGACTCGAAATCTTAAGTCGTTGCTAGTTATCAGACTAAATATTCCAATTCTCTCCAGGGAGTGAGGACAAACCGAATTTGACCTCTTTTCTGAACGTATTCTTAAGTTTAAAATGACTACAGTTACGCATTCTACTCATTGAGCTAGTTTTTTGATATAGGATACCTAAATAGAATTCAATGGTAATTTTGTGGTAGCTATGAACTATATAGGTAACTTGATTTGAAATGTAAATAAACTGACTTTAGAGGAAGCATGGGTGGGCAGGAGTAGGCGAGATGTGGGATTTGAGAGGGCGGACCAGAACAGCCTGACAAACAAAACAAGTCCACCTTCTTTTTTATGCTTGAACCAATTTGTAGAGTAATTTAAATATAGTGTAAAATAAAATTATTCCAATAAGGGTAAGCATTTGGCACTTTCAGGTGACAAATTCGTCCGGTTTATGTTTATGTCAGAATTTAGATTATCTGGGGCTATTTTTTGAGGTACGGGGTTGATAACTTTACTTAATCGGATATTTAAAACTAAGATTCTTGTGTTTCAGGACGTAATAACTAACTAATTAGATTTAAATTAGATTTAAAAGTGAATGAATATTTTTACAATTATTACAGCCATTTCCTTTATGTTGTCTCCTTGTCCTCTTGCGTCCCTTGGTTACACTTAGGGAATGTCCTTATACTGTGGTGGGAGTTGAATGACCAAGCCTTTTTCTACTTTTGGTGGCGACTAATTGTCGCATGGCACCATTATGTCCTATCAAACGAAAGCTTTTCACGAGAGTCATTTCTACAAAAGCGCTGTACTGTACAAAAGATTTTACATAAGTTAAGAAATTTATTATACTGATTAAATCATTTTAAAAATGCAAATATTCCAGGAAATATGACAAACGTTGACTGGAAGACACAAATTTAGCATTTCGGTTTCTACCTGCTGTTGTAAGACTTGTCTTTAAGTTAGCTCCGTTGGCGTTCTTTTGACATTTCTGACCAAGTAATGGTGTTACGTACCCTTTGACGTCAAGCGCAAGACATATGTAAATATAACAGACGTCATTTTTTACTAAAACTTCCCGGTAAATTAATAATTACTTCTCGGCACAATAGAAGAGTCCTCGAGACTTTCAATTTCAAGCTTGAACGAAGTTGTGACATTTAAAGGGGCTGCTGATTTACCCGTTATTTGTACAGTACTTTGTTTCAAGCATGTTTCCAATTCAATGTAAAATGTAATAAATCTTGAACTTATTACAACTCAAAGAGAGTCTGTAATACTAAGTGGGGAATAAAAGTTTATTGGGTTATTTTTTATAGATATTTGTGCAATGTAAATATGTAAATGTTAATAACATTAAATGAAAAAGAGTTGTTAAAGAAATGATGTTACTGTCAAATTTGTATTGAATAGTATGTCATTATATGTGCCCGAATAATTACGCAATCTGACCAAAATGGGCACCTGTATGTTTGCATTTTTGTTTCAATAGCGTCGATTCAGCCGCAAATGATATCCAATTTGGTAGAAAGGCATTTTTCATAACCCACCACTGTGAATTCTTCAATTAGAATTATGGGACTCAAAATGAAGAGACATATGATTCTTTTATTTTTTTACAAATATTAAGCCCTTCCCTCCACGGGACATGCATGACAAATATTGCACAATTTGTTGTCGATATGTTCTGGCTGTTTCCTAAAATTCAGCAGTATGCTTAAAACCTTTTCTTTTCTGGATATCGGAATGACTGCCCTTAAAGTAATCTTTTCTTTGAACAATCATGTCCATTACCACACGTACTTTAGTGTAAACTGTGTTTAGGATAAAATCTACTCCAGCCTAGGAAACATGAAGCATTGAATGTTTCTGTGAAACTATGTTTCTTGTAGCAAATATCACAGAATTGCAATGTCCTTGTTTTAGTGAGATACATGGTCTCTTTAAATGTATTGAATAGTATGTCATTATATGTGCCCGAATACTTACGCAATCTGACCAAAATGGGCACCTCTATGTTTGCATTTTTGTTTCAATAGCGTCGATTCAGCCGCAAATGATATCCAATTTGGTAGAAAGGCATTTTTCATAACCCACCACTGTGAATTCTTCAATTAGAATTATGGGACTCAAAATGAAGAGACATATGATTCTTTTATTTTTTTACAAATATTAAGCCCTTCCCTCCACGGGACATGCATGACAAATATTGCACAATTTGTTGTCGATATGTTCTGGCTGTTTCCTAAAATTCAGCAGTATGCTTAAAACCTTTTCTTTTCTGGATATCGGAATGACTGCCCTTAAAGTAATCTTTTCTTTGAACAATCATGTCCATTACCACACGTACTTTAGTGTAAACTGTGTTTAGGATAAAATCTACTCCAGCCTAGGAAACATGAAGCATTGAATGTTTCTGTGAAACCATGTTTCTTGTAGCAAATATCACAGAATTGCAATGTCCTTGTTTTAGTGAGATACGTGGTCTCTTTAAATGTGTGTTGGACAGAGAAACCAACTCTTCCTTGACTACGACGATAGATTTCTGCCAAACCTGTTGATAAGTGTTAAGAATGAGATACCAAGGGACCGTCCGAAATAGTTACTCAACTGTTGTATTTTCAATATCGCTCTAGAATTTTCTCGTCATGAGCTAGGCATCCACGTACCTTTCAAATGAACGAAATATCAGCCAGAGCGCCGTGGACATTATCCGAACAGTAATTAGAAAAAAAAAAAATCCAGCGGTAACATTGTATGGAAACCAGGGTGTTGGAACGAGTTCAAAACTGTTTATGAGAGTAAATGTGGTTTCGTTCGATCTCCATGTCTTAAACACATACAGTCATCACCCCAAAGTATATTTCATTGAAGCGGTATCAAAATTCTCAGTTGGTGACTGCTCTTTGATTGACAGCAAAGTTTGAAAATTCAGAACATGCAGATTAGCTCACATTCTACACAATCCAGAGAGGTAGTTTTAACATATGTATGTTCACCAGGACATGGCCTTAGGGAATAAAATAGGTTTGTGGCTGCACATAGAGGATGTTTGTACAGTTATGGGAGGAGCTACGAGTTGCATAGGAGGGAGAATTGGAACTGTCTGGGATGACGAGATTTGTCCTTGACTGTAGTCGTCTGTAAGATATTGTGTATTAAACTTGTTTTAACGTGATCACAGAAGAAGGAAATATGTTACGCGAACGAAAACAAACATCAAATATAGATGCTACCTGTATGGAAAAGGATATTCTGGCCCTTTTAAGGCTCTTATCCTGTACGAGCTGCTGCATTGCCCCACACATATTTAAAAATATCCCGATATCTCTATGGTAACTGTACTTTCATTGACATGGTTTCAAACATGAGAGGATCATGATTCAAATGCCAGTTTCACTGGTTGGTCACTCATCCTGATCACAGAATGCGAAAATTTCTTACGTGGACTAAAACTAATTTGAAAATGGATACAGCGTGCATCGAAATGGAAATTCTGGCTGCAAAGCCCTTGCCCTGGGCAGGGGACTGCCGCTTCGCTCCACACAGGCCTTTTTTAGAAATATCACGGTATCTAAGTTAACAATTGGTGACTGCAATTTCATTGACATAAATTCAAACATGGAAGTTCTTCCATGATTCAAACAAAAATGTCAATTTTGTTTATAAATGATGTCTTGTGCAGTGAGTTGTGTTCCTTATTATGTTCAGGCACAGTAGTGTGTGGATATACCCTTGAGCAATTCAAACTTAGTGCGCACAATTGTGGTTTTGTCTGGAAGCTGTGCTACACAGGCTTGTTTAATTTAAAGAGAAATATTGCGTTTGTTAGACTTTTTATTTAATCTATTCTCTTTTACATACGATCGGGTCCCGTTCGATGAAAGAGAGTTAAATTTCTACACTGTGAGCACTAAGTAACACGTACAGAACCTTTCTGTAACAACCTACAAATTTGTTCATCCAAACAATCGTGCATGTAAGACCACACCTTCGTCACCCCTGATTTGAAATCCATCAATCAAATCATTTTTATCACATTACGTCAGAAAATAACAAACGACTTCTCCAGCATGCACAAAATGTTCGTAAAATACGAACAAACTACTGAAAATTACTAATACACTGTCTGTACTAAACAGCAATTAGTATAATAAAGGCGTCTTAATCACCGTCTTGGTATACTATACACGAAGTTACAGTTACTGTAATTGGGATTGTAGCCCTTTGACATTAGCAGGCTGCTTCGTTTTGAAAACAGTAGGATGTAAAAGGGATTGTTGGTGCTTCAGCGCGAGTGCGAACTCCCTAGTACGAGTACGAGTACGAGTAAAAGGCCACGAGTACGAGTACAAAACCCATGAGTACGAGTACTGATTTTCAAAGCCTTTGAGTACGAGTACGAGTCCAAAGCCATGAGTATGAGTACGAGAACGAGTACAGAAAAATCTACTCGAGTACGAGTGCATTTCGGCAATCATGTACAATATCTAAACATGTACAAATGTCATAAAGGTAATTTAAAGACTATTACCGGCTTTAAATAAAGACTTTCAACTGTCTTAATTGTCTCCAAGGTAGAGGTGGGGTTGGCCTGGTGATTTGAGTGTATTGCCTTGCAAAGTAGATGTCCCCGGATGAGATCCCCGTGGGTATCTGGTTGTCTCAGAAGGAAAGTTTTCACAATCCAGCAAGTCGTCCACTTTTTTTGGTTCAGCTGTCAATCAGTAAGGCAGAGCAAGAAACCTCCACCCTTCCAGCCTTTGAAAAGTGGCTTTAGACTGGGCATACACTCATGGCCGTCAGATGGGGACGTAAAAGGGCGGTCCTGTGGAAGAACTGGGAGCGATCAATACCTAAAGGAAGAATATTAACTTGGGGTTTGAAGTCGAATGACCAAATTGAAGGGAAGCCCATTTTTCGCAGCACAAATCACAACTTGCAGAAGCTTTATATGAATAACTTTCCATGACACTTATGAGCCATAATGGTATCTAGAGCAGTATTACTTGGGAAGAAAAGAAAAATCCAACAGTCGTGTCAATAGCATTTTGTTCTAAATGGAAAGTAATGTCTCTCAGAAATAGAATTTTTTGGTAAACTGCAGTCTGCCACAAAACAGGTTTTCAAATTCAGTTGAGGGACAAAGATTTGAATTAACCAATTACATGGGACTAATTAAGACTGAGTCCAGCCTGCAAAGAAAACTGATTATGCGGGCTTTGTTCTAAATTTTGGATTGTTTCGTACCAGGGTTTGCACTTTTAAAAATTTTAAGATTGCTCAAGTAGGCTATTCCAACACTGGTTAGTTCAGTTTTAGCTTCTAAGATATAATGAATGCTCTCCACATGCAAACTTATCATCCAGTCTCAAATCTTTGGTATTGGAAGTTCGCATATACCTACAACTAAAAGTAACATTAACTAAGTCATTTCATTTTGAGAGGTTGTAGATACAGTAGACTCCTGTTAGTGATCCAAGTTAATTTCAAACACTGTAGTTCTAGACTACACCAAGGCAAGATGTTTTCTTTTTGAAGAGGGGGTCAAAGTTCTTAAATGCATAAGATGATATTAATTTAGTATC
>WURT03620639.1:0-20305 GCA_009936505.3 Holothuria glaberrima
TACTTCAACACATTTTTTTCTTTCAAAATGCCGACTATTTATCAATCCAGCAAATATCTTTCTTGGAATTCCTATTAAGTTCATAACAAATATCAGCACCAAAAATGAAGGGGTTAAACTACTTGGTAAAGTAGGCCTACTTAGTACTTGGTATGCCCTATGGAACAACTTGATCTTCAGGGCAAGCTGATAGTGAGGCAAAATGACGGGGGTGAATTGGTTGGGGAAAAACTGGTTTTGTATTAGGGGATGGGTTCCCCTACTCAACAGTTCCATTGTGCTATTTTTATATGCCTAGCTTATGTGTCCAGTGGGGGATCTTGTTGGGACTATTGGAACATTTTGGCCTTGATGATTATGTCTACCAATGAACCATGCTAATTTTCTCAAGCAAGGTACAATTTTGTTTTTATTCCAGAATATCAAGCGTATGGTGCTCAGCCTGGAGGGTGAGTTGAATTGATCTTTTATAATTATTTGAGCTAACATTTAGTTGAGGGAGGTGTAAGTGTCAAATGATCAGTGTGAAAAAGCTCTCAAGGTTGCTGTTCAAAGAGTGTCAAAGTTTTTTTATTTAATAATAATAATAATAATTATATTTCTTATATAGTGCTTAATCCAATTGCTTGGAAGCATAGTTCAAAGCGCTTTACAAAACAACTTACTTAAGTGCCGCAAAGAAATCAATATTGTAAATGTCTCTTTGACTTTTGTTAAAAGAAGAAAAATATGAGGAAACATGAACATGGACTAAAAATTTACAGAACCCTTAGCCATGCTTGAACAGTAGATAAGGGCTGCTAGCCAATTCTCTCTGAAGGCTAGTGTCAGATGAAAGTGCTTGCCATTGTTCACCATGTGCACACAGTTGACTCGCACTATGAATAGGCCCGATGTTGTTCTCATTCTTCAGTAGCTGAAGGTTAGAATAAACTATCTCCCCTAAGGCTGATCTGACAGCATAACTTCCCTGCCTCATTGCACACACTTAGTATTCTACTAACAGTGTATGCCAATATTATGTGGCAAAAATTTTGAGGAAGAATTAACTCATTGCAAAACTGCAGCCCACCAGTTACAAAACTTTCAGCATGAAAAACAGTACATGTAAAAATAGGCTAAATATGTGACAGCTTCGCTAATAACGGCATGGTTGGTTTTACACCTTGTTGGTTGTTTAACCTTTTTCAAATGCAGTTTGAGAAATTATTTTAATAACATCATTCAACCATTGGAGTGGTTGTGTGCTTCATGCTGACCATGAGTGTTGTGAAGAATGTGCCTTTTTGGGGGGAAAAAGTGCCAGTTTCAGTCATGGCTGGATGATGGCATGTGACATGGAAGTTATGCCTCACTGAATCCATTCCTTCCATTGATTGTTTTGCCATCTGTAATTCTTGTCAGTCCTTTTCATGTCAGTAGGCCATACAGTATGTGCTCTTAGCAGTCATGGTGTGAATGCAATCCTTCTAACATTCTTTTGATAGGTACAACTATAGCCAACCAGGGGGCTACCAACAACCTGCTGCTACCCAGGCAGCAACCACAGCATACCCTCAACAAACTGCACAGACAGGCCAGTATACTCAACAGGTAACTTGAGCATTTCTAAGATTCAAAGACTGTTAAAACAGGTCTGCCAAATGTTAGAGGTATAGTATATTACTTGCAAACATTGTAGGAAACCATACTTTTGAATTAAAGCAGCAGTATATATCTGCCTGCCAAGTGCTAATGATGAATTTATTCATTGGTAGAAATATCATAAGTAGGAAAAGTGGTGCATGAAGTTTGTTACTACATCAAGTCATAAGTCAGTGCTGCAAAGACTTAATGATTTTGGTCACAAGTATGAGCACATGTGGTAAGGTCAAATGCCTTTACCAATACCTCAATTGCCACATAATACTTGCACATAGTGATGAAGTGTTTCATTGAGTGGGTTGTGATCTGCAAACTAGTGTCCAATGAATCATCTGTTAGAAAACCAGCATTGGGTAGATTATAGCATCATAATTGGTAAATAGCTGTTCAGTTAGGAAAATAATATCATTCAATCGATTTGAAAGTTAGAGAAAGCCCATATGTGAAACAAGTCAGGTTTTTCAAGAAACTTAGTTAAAATAATGTAAATTCCAAAGACAGGTAAAATTTTGAGTACAGGCCAAAATATCAGTGTTGATTCTTAAATCTCACAAAAATTTTAGCTTCCCTGAGTGATTCCAATCATCACTAGTTGTTTGCATATTTTCTGGTAGTATACAATTCAGCTGCAGCACAGGGTAAACATATGTGATGTCACTGTGTACAAAGTGTGCTATAGAATGACAGTGACTTTTAGCTGAGAGTTTCATGTTTTTAGTGCTTAGAGTATCATTAGCATACAAGAAAATAAGTGATTGTTTACTGTTGGAGATGGGAAATGTAGATTTTCTGGTAAGTTTAAATGATTTTCATAATGAAATGTTCCTGCTTTTTCTCTGCAGAGCTATGGAACACAGCAAGTAGAAAACTATGATTATAGCCAAGCAGCCCAGCCACAGCAACCTCAGGCAGGTGGATATGCCCAGCAGCCCCAGTATAGCTCAGCAACTCCAGCATATGGTCAGACACAACAAGGTAGGTTCCAGACATATGCAGCAGAGTATTGAATACATTCGTGTGGCAGCCAGTGGGCAGTTTGCCCATGCAGCTGTCAGTGTCGTGGAGAGAGAAAATGGCCTTACTTTATGGAAGTCACCCCTCCTTTAAAAAATTTTGTCCCAATAATCAACTAAAGGAACCTTTGTAAGGCTGTAAAATATCCCGTTCAAGGTATGTTAGTTGTCAAGTTTCCCCTCAAAACATTGGAAAATACCAGCAATCCCTACCAAAAAAAAAGAAAAAGAAAAAAAATCTTGTAATGATATTCTCAGGTTTGCCAAGAAAGAAACGGGTCAGTGCATAGTCAAAGGCTTGAAGACTTTACAACAGATTATTTACACTCGAGAAGTGTATTGAAGTTAGCCTTCAGGTGTAGGGTGCAAACTTGTTCTGAGTCTAACCCTGAAATTTTGTCCCAGCAATAGACAGAGAACAAGGAGAAATCTGCTGTATAAATGTTGATCAAAGACAACACAAAATCAAGGTGAGCCTGTCTCTTTTCTTTACAATCCCTTCAGTATACCTGCTTGAACTATCTTGACTTTGTGTTAGTAGACAGGAATGGGTAATTTTGAAGCCCTTAAAGAGTCCCTGTTTCATATGCTGTTTCATATGCTGAGCATAAAGAAGTTCATCAATTTAATTTTTTGAGAACGAGATATATTGTAGTTGTAGTTTTTATCACTATCCACCTCATTGCAGGTATGGTAACTGTTTGCACGTGGTTTAAAAATTGGTCCTTGAAACTTCATAACCTTTGTGTACAAAAGAATTGTATAAAACATGAGAAGAGTTATCTACTGTAAATTACTGTAGGTTTTTATTATTTGTGGAAAATGGAATTTTTGACATTTTTTATCAGGTTATGGGCAGACAACAGCCCAGGGCTATAGTCAGCCCCAGGCAGCCCCAGCAGCCCAGGGCTATGGCCAACCAGCAGCCCAACAGCCAGCAGCAGGAAGCTACAGTTCCCAGACCCAGTCGGGGTATGGTCAGAGTGGAGCTGCCCCTTCTTATGGCCAGAGTGATCCTTCTGGTGGTTATCAACCTCCTCCCAGCCAGGGTTACAACCAGGGAGGACGTCAGGATACTCAGGGTAACGTGGAAATTGACTTATAGGAATTATGAAATGTGTTGCTTGAGACTTTACAAATGAAAGGTCAAGAGGGTAGATGCTATCATGGTCATAATGTTTTTGCAAAAGGTTTGTATCTGGTCTACAAACATGAAAAATTAGGTGGGAATGAGTAGTTGATATGTTGTTGGTACAAAGTTGAAATGCTTTGACAGATCTGTTCATTAACTAAGAGCTTTTCATAATCTTGGAAAAGTTATTGCAACATTTATTCTTTATGGCCCTACATACTGTTGCACATTAACATCTTGATCTCCATTTCATCTTTTTTGTACCTGATTACTACCATTGTGCAGTAAAAGTATAAGCTGGTGAAGAATCCATGTGTATATTTGGATAATAAATGAACGAATGAAATGAAATGATTTCATTTAGACAGGGAGACTATGCATTAAAGGAACATGGTGTTTTATTGTCACTCTTTGAAAGACAAGACATGGCAATTGTTTTCCTTCTTCAGTTCTCATATTTATTTTAAGTTATGATTTATTTTATTCTGGCAGGACCACAAGGTGGTGGATCTGGAAGCTATGGTTCATCACAGGGTAGGTTTTTCTTTGACAATTTGAAAACTTGAGATTACATCTAACATGTTGGATGCTGTTGCATCTCCTAAGGTGTATTTAATAACCCCAGAGATATATCTATTCACAATTAAATTCAAATGATAGCTTCGTTCTGACTGGAGAATGGGAACTTTTGGGAAATACTTTGTGAATGTGCTGTAGTGTAGCCTGTTGCATTGACAGATCAGATGAAGTGACACTCGGTAGGCAAGTGTACTCCAGTGAATATGACCTTGATTAATTTAATTTGTTGGGGAGCTGCAAGAAACAGATTTTAATTGGAGTAGGGTCGAGGAGGAAACAGGCAGTGGGAGAATTTAAAAATGCTTGGGATGATATAATTGGCCCTTTAACCCTCTCAGGACCATGGTCCGCCCATCAGCAACACCGGCACCAGGACCATGGTCGCCAGTCAAGGATAGCCACACTAGGCATATTTCTGTAGAGAAAATGAATATATACATAGGGCCATCACTTTGGAGTCTATGTTCATTATATAGTGCGCAAGTTTTCCTGTTGTGTGATGCATGGTATGGTGCATGTTGCTATTGACATGTTCGAAGATAACATTCACTGAAACTATCCTAAAGCCTAACCAGTAGGCCAACTGTACGGCCTATGTACAATATAGCACGTAACTACGAGGGATTACGGCCAAGACTCATTTCTGACCCCGGAGATTATAAAAGGTAATCAGTATAAAAGATATCATAGTATCATATAAAAGATAACTGAATTCTAAACAAAACTTGTGTTCAACACTTTTGTTGTAGGAAGGTGATTTCTAAGAGAAAACGAAGACTGAAATTGTATTCTCATCTTCATTAATACACTGAACAAAGTGGTTGGTCCAGGGGGAGGGTTTACGTATTGGGGAGTGGTTCGAAAGGGTCAAATGCAAATAATGCATTTTTGGTACAGAAAATATACCGACAGTGTATCTGATAGTGGGTACCAACCTATTCTTTGTGATTTGTCTTCTTACAAGGTGGATATGGATCCAGTCAACCTCCAAGCAGAGGCTACAATCAACCTCCTGCCCAAGGTAAACACAGGATTGGTGTCTCCTATTTGAATTCCTACTGAAAATCTAGATAACCATGTTTGTTATTAGTGTTTCAGACTCCCAACTTCGTTTGTAAAAATGGAACATCTGTTTAAAAGATATATGTGGTCTTACCCCAACCTCATTTTGAATATGGGTTAGGATCCTTTCATAAACACTCTATTTTTGTCAAGGTGTCGTCTCCCATTCCCTTTGATCATCCTGTTATCTAATAGGTTCAAAAAAAAGGAACATTCAATTGAAAAATTTACTAAAAAGATTTAAATTGAAAAAAAAAGAGGTCCTCAGACTTAACCATTACTTCATGGGGTTAGTGGCTACTCGTGACTTGAAGAAACAGGTTACTTTTAAGTTGACAGGGGATAACTATAATTGCTAACTAAACCTGACTGCAAGAAGAGAGATGCAGCATATGAGATGATTATAGTGCTGGTCAAGTGGAGTCTGACAGCTACTTGAAATACAACGTGACACTGTTCTTTGGAAGGCACTGCCCATTAGATTATGTTGCTTTAATACATTGATCCACTTGTAAAGTTATTCAAGAATTACAAGTTGTGTCTTTTCTCTTTATTCATCACAGGAGGTGGAGGTTATGAAAGTAGAGGTCCCCCACAGGACAGGTATGGCGGTGGTCCACCACAAGACAGGCAAGGTATGTTATCAGCATGCAATGGAACAAGATGAAAATTCAAATGATATTTGGTTTTTTTTTATTTTCTGTAGGTATTTTTATTTTTTTTTTATTTTTTGGGGGGTGCAGTGGGGGGCGGGGGTAACAAGTAGGCAATACTAGAAGAAATGTACTTGTATGAATTATTGTGATGGACATTTCTTAGAAATGGGATAGCAAATTTTGGTCAAAACAGGAATCTCATCATTAGAAAGATAGAAAAAGTAACCTGACACATGGGTGTCATAGTTAAAAATGAATTGTTTTCTCTGATTTTCATCATTTTCTGTGAGGCTAATATGACATCTTCTGAAAAAGTGTTAGCCTCTGGCCTTGCACATGATGATTATCTAACTAGGTGAATAGGAAAAGTAATGGGCAGAAAATAAGTATATAACATGATGACTTGATTCTTTGTATTTGAAGGAGGCGGCAGTGGTGGTGGTGGTTTTGGGCGTGACAGCGGTGACAGAGGCTACAGGAGTGGTGGTCGTGGAGGTAATGGAGGAGGCAGTGGAGGATTTGGGTAAGTCTGCTGAGAATTGAACTTTGATACTTGGTTATCAGTATGAGTGTGGCCTTTACTTTCATTGTATCTCAAGGATGAATGTTTTCCAAAAGCAAAAAAAAAATGTATACCAGTGCAAGGAAGAGGGCTCACTGCATGTGGCACCATCTGTGAAGAGAAGTGACTGCTAGAATTTGATGGTTTAGGATCAAATGACCAGAACAAAAGATGACACTGATATTTTCTTGTAGATTCACTCAACTGAATATTGACTTGGGAATGTAAGAAATTGTAAAAAATCATACTGAACACTGAGAAATTTAAAAATGCATACAGATATATGGTGAGCTTAAAAGTCATAGTAACTAAAGCTGTCTCAAGTTTTATGGGTACATAATGTGGGACCCTGGTCAGTTAATGTATCCCATGTAGTGGAAAGTGAATAGTGGGGAATTTAAATTAAGGAAACTTGATGATATCATTGCTCTGTACATACTCTAGTTTGGACAACGGAGGGCTTTGTTACATCTGCAGTGAACATAGCAAGTTAAGGTTAGCTCTGCTAGGTAAAGTGAATACACATCAAATGTTTTGAACAAGTCCTTAATTCACGCAAAACTTACCCATAAACATGCACTACAGCAGGCAGTGTTGGATAGAAAGTTTGTGGTAACACTGAATTTGTTGAAGCTGTTGTGTTTGAAACCTGTACATGGTAACATGCCAACACCTTGTAATGGTAATAAATGGGGGAGAGAATGTTGTGACTTTTTGCCAGATATGTGGTATGGTGGCTCTTTGACAAAAAACTGAAAAGGGAAAGTTCCTATTTCTTGAGCAGTCTTAGGAGGGTGTCATTAATGCATTGATAGATTCTATAAATAAGGTGTGTTAATGTGGTTAAGGTTTGGAAGGGGAAAACTGTTAAGTGTCAGTGTCTTGCAAGGTAAAGTGCATTCTTGGAGACTGGAGAGCCTTAAAGAAAAATGTGAGACACTGTTGTATAGCTTGAAAAGTTGCAACATGTTGGTAGTGAGGGAACACATGAAACAAAGTTGAGTTTTAGTAATATTTGTTTATGGTTTAAAGATTTCAACCTGAAGAATTAAAAAGTGGTTGGTTTAATAGAGTGTAAGAACCTTAACTTTGGTTATGTTAAGGGTTTTTGCCATGTGTGGCTGAAATTTGTCATGGTATAAGATACATTTGGAAAGTTCATGAAAGTGGTGTAAAATTGGTCACAAAATCAGCAAAGGTACTTTTTAAGTTTGGGTGTATTAATCCTTATGACATGGTCCCTGCAGTACGGTATTAAAAGTTACTTATAAGAAAGATAAAAAAGTGTGTGAGTTGTTCACCGGCTTTGTGGTTCCATTCGCAAAAACATTTTGGTAAAGTGATAACGTGGTAACAGGACACACATACGAAACATTCTTCATATTATGCTAATAGTTCCATAAAAAAAAGTTAGAATTGAAGGCATTAATTGAGCTTTCACAGAGAGAGATATTTGAACTGAAATGATTTTAACATGATTATGGTTCTCTTTTCAGGTTGTTATGGTTCTTTCTATAAATGAAACATAACAGTTTAATTAATTATTCAAATTAATAGATAGAGTGAGATAATTAATTGAAGGCTATATTGTAGTGTGTCTGGTAAATGGTTCTCCTGGCAGTATTTAACAGTATAGGGCACATGTCTGAAAAATGTTGTCAACAGGATTCTGGCAGAAGTAAATGTGTTCCACTCAAATCTACACAAAGCTACACAAAGCTGATAATGATTATCTGGATGAGGTAAAAAGTTCCTCAAAAGCCAGTATTTTGAAAATTTTTTATTGGTTTACAAAGAAGTGTGTGTTTGTTGTCTAAAATAGTCTGAAGGATCAGTGGTGTGCCTTCTGTAACATTACTCATAACAGGCATTTGCTTTCAGTTAGGTCTGATAAGGTTTTTCTTGCTAGAGGGAAAGAAAAGATGGTCAGATATTCACAGAAATTTGGGAAAAGGACTTGTTTGCTTGTGCTAAAAACCTAACTTCATCATGAAGAAACTTATTTATCTTAGTGTTCATAAAACAGCATGCAAAGTTCAGGCAATACTGTATTTGTACCAACTCAATATGGACAAGATTCACTGTGTTCTTATAATTTTCAAAGCTTGCTCATTTCGGTGTCATCATCTGGCATGAAGCATTATATCACATCCTCCAAATATTCTTCATCTGTTCATGTGGTCAAAATATGCTTAGTGTGTTTTCCTCAAGCAAAATTTCAGATTTCTGCATTTTTTTTTTTGTTTTTGTTTTTTTTTCCAAATTGTAGCCTCTTTAAATTTCGAAGCAGAAAATATTCAAGTAACTTACAATTATACACAAGTTTTTGCTTACCTTGTTGGAACTTGGTAATCAGACTTTTTTACATTCTCAAGGAAGACTAGATCTAGCAGCTTTGTTTTTCATTATGCACAAGTGGTATTGTAAGTGTTTGCAGCTTATTGCCACCCTTCTCTCACTCTGCTTCTCAACCTTGGCCCTGCTCATGTTGTTGTTGAGGTGAAGCCCCGAATAAAGTGTAGTAGCCTCATATTCTCCCCAAGTGAGTGTTCACATTTGTATGAAAGTCATAGCTACAGTTAATTTCAGTGTCTCCTTCTCTTTCTGGTGTTTTTTTTTTTTATTTCTATTTTTTTTTATTGTTATTACTATTTTATTAGTATTTTGTTTGTTTAGTAGTTTTAAAAGAAGATCATTTCAATATTACAACATGCTCACTAGTGAAGTGATTAGATGATAGTCATAACCTAGTAAATATCTAGCCAGAATGTATTCCTGCCATGTTGGGGGCTGGTGTATGTTCATCAATTTTATAGTAATTAAAATCTTTCACTTTTTCTCTCCACCCAAGCTTATAACTTTCTTCAGATTTCATTGGGATGGGAATGAGTTGAGATAATTTTTTTTTTAGTGAAATTCTGTTTTATCTGTTCAGTTGAAACTGAAATGTTATGTCTTACACAAGTATCAGTTTAATTTTCACACCTGGCAGGCTCAGTTCCATTAGTAATTTAAAGTTTCTTGAAGGAGGGGGGGGGGGAGTTAAAGTTTAGATGCAGGTGAAATACTGGTGTTCAGGTTATATTATAACTTTACATGGGTGAATTTACAACAGTGGTAATTTATGAGCACAATATAGATGCATGGCTTTATGTTGTTTATGGTATTTTTTGACCACACATCTTACACATTTTTGCTACTTTCCAAATTGTGCACATTTCTTTGTTTACAACATGGTTAGTACTTGTTTGGGTGCATAAGGTTGAAATTTAGTGAATTGGTATTCGGCATTTGTGACATTCCAATATTTTTAAGCAAGAATAGTGGCATATCTCCCAGTGGACAGGTAGTGGCACAGTAACTCCAGTGTTGTGTGGTCTTTTCGTAACGTTGGTACACAAGTGGGTATAGAATTAGTTGATTGGAGAGGGAACCGAATACTAAATAGGCTTAAACAGTAGGATACTCTAGAAGAGTGGTTGTCAAGCAATTATTGTGAGGAAGGCGTTACTATTCATATTAGGTACATCTAGACTAATCATAATAATACAGATAACCAGGTTTTCTCCCAACTGAAGCTGTCATTGCCACGGTGGCTCTCATTGTTGGAAGTGATGATTGTAGCTAAATGTGGACCAGGGTAGCCAATGCAGCTTCTCCTGGTCCCTGATCCAGAGGGTCAGAATCAGTGATGGTGTGTTTTACTCTCAAGTTGCCTTCCTTCCTTCCTACCAATAGAGATCGTCCAGGACGTGGGGGAGGACGTGGTTTTGGTGGTAAGTGGTGGTTCAAGGTTATGAAGGGCCATTGTGTCAATATTTTGGTTTTTTAAGTTTCCTTTTTTTTTATTTGTAACACTTAAGATGTAATTTTATTGGTGGCATACCATGACCTAGGCTGACACGAAGTAAAAGGTTTTGCTGGGATTTGTGTAGTGGAAGAATTCCATGCATGGTCTTACTAGGAAATAAGTTTTAGTAGGTCTCAATTTTAGTGGAAAACCTAGAGAAAAATTGTAAGAAGGGTAACTTAAGGAGCTTACAGTGTGGTTGAAGTGTATACAGTAGTTAAGTTACCATCACTGAAAGAGGTTCTGTTTTCCCTTCACACACCATACAGGATTTAATTTTGAAACAAGGGTATCAAAGGATCAGCTTCTTGCCACACCTTGTTTTTTCCTTCTTATATATTATTTTTTTATTTTAAGCCAAAGTTACTTGTGATAATTCCAATCAGTTAGCATGAGGATAGATTGAAGTGAACTATACAGTAGGTGTAGGCTTCATGCGTCTTCACTTGCATGGATTTTGTATACTTCCATAGTGTTCTACAGGGCCAGGTCAAAAGAGTGTATCCCCCTCTAGAAATATTTTGTCACGATTTTCAGTTTAGGTGCTACACTAAATGAAACCTAAGTGTTTGCTCAGGGCTTAGTTATTACAGGTGTATGCATGTGCCAGTGTTCAGTATCTCAGGTTTAACATTAAACTAAATAGTTAAGTCATTTTAGTTAGTTACATGTATCACAATAGCATGTTGCACAGAATCACAAGGGTTGTTCCCTTCTGTGACAAATAAATTAGCTTGTGAGTATTTTGCAATAATCAATGCAAAATCATGTTATTGATAAACAGGGCACAACCAAGATTAAGTTGGTACCTGGTTTATTTGTTAGGAGTAATTGCTGTCATAGTGTGTGACATCACTCAGCTGCTTAAGTTACTTAGCCATGACTTAATTTAAATGGCTCCATAGTTTTTTCTCTTTTGTACATAAAACGTACAACATGCAAAAGCAGTGAATTCTTATAGGTCTGTCAAGTTTTGCCCTTAGGAAAAAAGTTGAAGATAGCTTGAATAAGTTGAAACCATTAATATCATTTTGAAAGTCTTTCAAGAGTGACCAAAAAGTTACAAAGAAGGGACAAAGGTGAAAAAGCTTAAACTCAGAACTACCTGTTGTTCTGTAGGCAGCAATGGTAACACTGCTGAGCAATGGCTAGGATACCAGAAAAAGGTGTGACTTTCTGCTTAGGGTAAGCCAATGACTATTTCAAAAAGCCAGTGAGCTTTGTGTGATGTCACTATGACTGTAGGTCATAATTTCTAAGGTATAGTGTGAGAAAGGTTGTGGTAGAGAAAGTACCTTTGCAGTAGTGACATTTAGCATTCAGTTAGGACATACAATTATTTAAGTGGAAGTTAAGGTAATTAACAGAATTTCTCTCAACAGCTCGAGAAGCAGTTTAATGCGATTCATCGAAAATTTGCTTTCTTGCTTTGCCAAAATGATACCGTAGAACCATACCTTACACTTTTGGCGGTGGTGGTATTTGTTCGGTGATTTATATCTCGTCTACATTACACACATAACGAAAGACATACCAAGGCAGTAGAAAAAGTTTGTGACAACTTTCATCATGTAGCCTGCATACATTGGCACAAAGCTAAGTACTTTCAATGTGGATTCCATCCCAGATGTATGAAACACAAAGTAGTGTGTGTATGTGTCTGTAGTGTGTGTGGGTGTGTATGTGTGTGTGGATGAAAATACTTCCCTGAAAGTAGCAGTTGTCCCACCTTTCTGGCAAAAATCTTTGCTCTGAGAACCAGTGGGGTCTTCTTGAAAAGATAATATTCAACTCTTTAGAGAGACTTACACAGAGACTGTAATGGGTCTATGTACTAATGAGTTGGTGTAGTTTTTAGCTATCGTTGTTGACAACATGATCCCTAATGCAACAGAATGTGGCTTATGTTGATTGGGTTTGTTCAAGAAAGAGACTTTTTTTGCCTTTGCAATTAGTGTGAGCTGCATTGATAAATGCATCCTGTGTGTTAAGATAATCATGTCTCAGTACAAAAAGGAGTAAGCATTCATGACTTTGACATGAAGGTGTCAGTGTACAATGTATGTAGAAGAACCTCGTGTGACATTCCTCTTAGGTATGAATGGGCAGAGGGACAAACTTGGGTGACTTTGACTTAAAGTTATTACAAGGGTACAAACTTGAGTGACTTGCTTCTTCAGATATTAATATGCAAAGGGGTGAACTTGGGAACTCGATTGGACTTCATTGGTATTCATAGGAAACTAAATATTTTTGACTTCTGTTAAGGTATTAATCTGTGCAAAGACCAGGTTTTGTGAACTCAGCTTTAAGGTATTGGTATTGTAAGGGTGTAACCTTGTGTGACTTCCATTTTAAGACCATAGGGACAGATTTTTGTGACTTTGCTCTTAAGGTACAGTATTGATGCTCAGATGGACATACTGCTGTGAATTTGACTTGCAGGCTTAGATGTAGAAGGGTACAAAATTGTGTGACTTCCCCTGATGTTATTCTTGTTCAGAGTGACAAACATGATTTCATATGAAGGTTGTAAGTGTACACGTGAGAGATGTGATGCTGAAAGCTTAGCAGACATTTTGTGATCAGCCTCACTTAGGAAGATACAAGAAAACTTAACATTAACTAATACAAGCGACTGTACATACTTTACAGTTGGTAATGTGGGGGGAACGTCTGGGTGTCTGGCACTGGTTATGTTTGACAGACAAAGTAGAGCTATGAGAGACAGTCGTAAATTTGAGCTAGTTTGTGGCAAGGTGCTGCACATACTGCAAATGATAGCCAACTTAACATTCTATCAGGAAAATGTCTGTTTTGGTCAAATCATTTCACTTGGTCACCATGTCTTCAATTTTGTTGCATTTTCAAGTGTGAGAGGTCTTTCTTTGTTGAAAATCTACATGTCAAGCATCCATTGTTACAGTTATGTTTCAGTTCCGTAGGGTTCTAGATTGCAAAATATGGTATAGCAAGTCCACTCCAATCATCTCTAGGTGCACTGGCATTTTGCTACATAATACACAAAGCCAAAAGTTACAAAATGTAAATTGCGACAAAAAACGGCCATAACTAGTAGCCTGATTCCAGCAGCTTGAGAAGTGCAAGAACGTTGCGTATCTGCTGTTGTGTTATTCACGTGAGTTTCACACGCTCTGACCCTGAGAGGCATTTAGAGTTTGGCTTCTTCGACATCAGAATCAAAGTTTCAGACGCACATGACCATGGGATGTGGAGAGATTGTGACATTTAATGTCGTAGAAACTTGTGAAGAGCAAGGCATCAGAGGATGGACACTGCCTATCAATGGGAAACATCAGACAAGCCTCCCTTAGTCAGTTTGGTGCCTTAATTGATGGGACTAGACATGATACACAGGCCTGTGATGGGAAGTTTGCACTATCCGGAGAAATTGATGGGATCCTTAGTCATCATCAGGGAGCACTAATAGAGGCTTCCATTGAAAACCGGTGGAGGATCTCTTTGATGTATCGGGCCATTAAACCTCATCTAACTAACTAACTCTTTGATGTATCAGAATTGATGAATCGATCAAGTGGAGGCAGCATTCATATTTTGACCTGACCCATTTTAATTTTTCCTGCACCAGATGGTTTGGTAACTTTGCAACAGACTTTTACACCAAAAAAGATTTGTCTTTTTCAGTTTTACATTTAGGTCGAAACACGAAGAGTTGTAAAATATCATTTACGCATTCATGCAGTATACAAATGCAGTATCGAAATACTGTTCAGTGACTCACTTTGGGGATTCATTGAAGTGTTCTGCAACATGTGAAATGCTCTTCTTAATCAGTGCAGATGGGTTATCCAACATTACTTCTAAGGCTTCAAGGGAAAAAGCAAAATGGTGTGACGAATAATCTAGCTTTATTTTTGAATTCTTTTTTTGTTTTGAAAACCGTAAGACCATGATGTGCGTAAACACTTCTTAAAGAGTTTAAGATACGGTATATGACAGGTTAAGGATGGAGTGAAAAGTATTTTCATCAAGGAATCAATGAGATGGTTTGTGTTGTTCTACATGATAAATAAAATTTGTTCTGTGGTGGTGATAAAACGGTCCAAAGGTGACAAGGTTAAACATTTGTGGGCAAGTTTTAATCTTAATAATTAAAAGAACTCACTTTCACATTTTGACTTCTGTTGTGATGTGCAAGCCATAGATCTATAAGTTCTGTTTTGTTGTTATGGTATCCCATGAATTACATATTAACTACAATGCTGATATTATGTTTGTGTTGGAAAAATTAGTTTATACAGTCTGGGCACAGTTACTACAGGTGAAGTTTTTTTGAATTGTTAACAAGTTCTTACGAAAGCTTTCTTGGATGAAAGCCGTGTCCAATTTGGCTTCCTCAGTGTTAACCCTTTGTCTTGTACTCTGCAGTATCATCTGAATGAGTCATTGTTCACATATATGGCATTGTGTATCATTGATACCAGGTTTAAAACCAACAAGCATGAAAGTTTACCTTTAAGGATTTAAGTTTTAATGGTTTTGCAAGGTAAAATGGTCAGTTGATGAGTAATAAACAGTTAAACACATTTTCAGGTGTGATTAATTCATTGCTTAGGGTAAATGGTAGTGTAAAGCAAGTGTCATGTTACTCATTTAGCCAAGAACAGTCTGTTGCAATTTACACCATGAGGGGAACTATTTCGATATTGCTAGTACTCATCAAAATCTGAAGTAATTTTACGTTGGTGAACCTTCATGGATATACAGTTATGGTGGTTGTGTGTAAATTATGTGTTCATTAAATAAGTAAAGTCAGATGTCTGTAGTACGAAGGTGTGTTTTAAACTGTACAATGGTTGGTACATCAAGACTGTTACATTGTCTAGTAGTTTCCTTCATACTTTTCCAAGTTTTGATCGGGATTTGAGTAGGCCATAAGGTCTCATTGTTGCACTTTGATGCCAAAGGAAATAAGTATAATGTGTATACATTGCTGCAAGATTTAACTTAGCTATAAAAGATAACTCGTTGTTACATTTTGTTCATATGTACCCTAAACTACAGACTTACAGTACTCTGGTTTCTTAAAATATGCTTTCATTTATTTTAACTGCTATGAGGAATTTTGTTCGTATAATGTATTCACTGCAATTTCTTGTCTCAAAGTTTTGTAAAATGAAAATCTGTTCACTTGTCATCAGTTGAAATGCATTTTACATTACAATCTGACATCAGATTTGTGAAAATGAGTTTTTTACAAACTCAATCTGGGATTAAATACAAAACATTGTCAATGGTTTATAAATGAAATAAGCTTGAGAGTAGTGTTGTTTCTGGTTCCCCTGTTCTTCCTGTCTCATGCATTGAAACCGCTTAAGAATTCCTTTATCATGAGCTGATACATATTCTTCTTTTTTTATGCTCTAGACCGAGGAGGTAGCTTTGGAGATGACAAGCCTAAGCCATTTTCAGGTAAGAGAGCTCAAAAGTTCTTCAGATAGGGTTTTCACAGGTCATGGGAAAACCTGAAAGTTAAGTTGTGCATTTTCCAGGCCGTAAAAGTCATGGGAAGGTGCCTGAGTAATTTATGGCATAATCCAGTCAAGTCTGGTTGTTGCAATTTTATTTGCAAAATGTGCAAATTACATGATATGTGTGGAAAGTTATGGATATTCATGACATGATTGCTGTGAGTACCTTGTCAGTAGTAAAAGTCATTGTATGATCTTCACATAGATGTTAAACATGTATACAAGAGGAAATGGTCATAATTGGTAGGTAGTAGAGTTCTATCTAGCAAGTTTATGCAGGCAAGGTCTTTTTTCAAGAAGTGATGTCCTCTAAGTTGCTTTATACCGATCTGTCTTAACCATTCTCCCCTCAAATGTTTAAGATGCCTGGGTGAAAAAAGTTGGGAGGCTCCTTCCCTGGAAACTGAGTACTTGGAGGGAAATTTTGGTGATTGGAGGAAAATATTCTAGTGACTAAAATTTTTGCCTGTCATGTACATGAAAATATGAAAGAAATTTTGAAGATGTGACTTTCCAGGAAATAAACCTTTTTTTTCAGCCCTGTCAAAATGCCTTGTTAGAAAATCTTCACATTGTCTAGAGTATGTGTGTACACTAGAATGTTACACAAACTTCAATTTGGGTAAAAGATGTAGCATATTTGTCCCCCTTAGTGTGACAAGCAGCATGATGAAATGGTTATAGTTGTTGAAAAAATAACATTTAAAGATTTCATGTGAGAATTTTGGATTTTTTCATAGATCCTGAAAAGATGGTTATGGAAGATACTATTTTCATCAGTGGTATGCCTCCAAGTGCAACAGAGAAGGATATGGTGGATTTCTTTGGTGCCATTGGTGTTATCAAGGTAATACCTTTGTCTTTTTGAAATCATGACCAATGCACATTTCCTTTGAGTTGAATAAATTGAATCAGGTTTAAAAGATGAATCAAAGAAATATTCACTGGGTACTTCCAATGTGTTAGGGCATTGATGTATTTGTTGAGAGTTTTGCTAAATGGATGTTGTCAAATTTGGAAAAATCTGTCTATTGAATCTAAAATTGACAATTTATTTTTGTCTAGATTGACAAGAAGAGGAATGCTCCCAAAGTTTGGCTCTACAAAGAACAGAGTGGAGAATCCAAAGGAGAAGGGACGATTACTTACGATGACCCACACTCTGCTCAAGCAGCCATTGATTGGTTTAATGGTAAGTTGCTTACCTGTACAGCCTGGGCACAATTTTATTAGGTTTTCTCAATAAGTGAGTTTTTAGAATGGCCTAAAGTTACTTATGAAAATGCCAATTTCCAAGAGCTCAGAGGTTCATTCCATCCTTGAAACCATCCCTATGGTGGAACCTGCGAAATGAGTGTGTGTGAGGCCAGACTGCTCCCATTACTCCCATGTAGGGACCCTCCTGAAACTCATGGCAGCTCACTCTCTCAGGGCAATCAAGAATTCATGTAGGGTTCCACACAACACTTCATAGTTTTGCTAAGTGGAAAACTTTTAATGAAACAAAATTTGTAAGTGCTTGAGTTTCTGAACAATTGAATTAAAACTCTCTTGTGGGATTAAATAAACTGTTTTGGCTCACTGACCATATCAATTCAATTTGAAACCTTTTTCCCAATAAAAAAGAAATGTAGGATACTTACAAGTTGCTGACAAGTATGACCGTCTGTCCTCTCAGTAATATATTATACACACTAGCACACCCAAGGACCAAATACTTTAAACCTCTCCCTTACACACATTTTACACCCCTGTCAACCTCAAGTCCTCCACCCATTGATTTCTTCATCTACAAAAAAAAAAAAAAGAGAGGCAGTAGCCCAGAGTTTGTAGATGGTTTACCCAGGGCATTGAGTACTTTCAGTGAAAACAATTAATTGAATGTAATGAGTTAGTATGTCAAAACAGCTTGGTGCAACTTCATCTGCTGTAAGGATAAAGTTGATAGGAAAAATATGTGTGTGTGTAAGTGATGCTTCATGTTTGGAACGTATGTCCAAAAAAATGTGTGTTTTCACCATCATTGTTTTCGTTTTGAATCTTTCACCAACAGGCAAAGATTTCCATGGTGCTTTGATTAAGGTAGAATTTGCAACCAGAACTATTCCAGTTGGTGGTTTTAGAGGACGTGGTATGTAGGACTTTTTTTAATTTTGTAGCCTTTTATTCAAGTTTTCTTAAGTGTTTAAAGTTGCTGGACTTGAGTTTAAATCTTTGTCAAGTGTTTTCAATATCTATCTGTCGATGTTGGCGATACTAAGAAGACTTCGAAACTACAACCAGAACTCATATTAATATATGCTCTTACCAGTGACTGGAGCAATATGGAGTATTGTATCGTATTTTGTGACATGGTCTTCAGAGGTGGAGATGTGACGAAAAGTGTCTTTGGGTGTTTTGACAGCCTTTTAGACAAAATACAACATAAAGAACTGAAAATATGTAATCTTGCTACCAGATATTGATTTCTACTATGCTTTAATGCAATTTTGTAGAAAAATTTCCCAAGTTTCCTACCTCATATTGTTACTTATCAGTGTATACTGAACCACGGAAGTAATTCTAAACTTAGAATTAGGACATTTTGCTGCAGCCATCTTGGTTGGCATAAACTGCAGGGTGGTGGTGACACTCTTGTGCCCATCCTTAGTATAGGGTGCCCTCTCTATATTACAAGATGCCCTGAAACACACAGTTACTTACCTTTGTTAGGTCGTGGAGGGTTTGATAGGGGTCGAGGAGGACGTGGAGGTGACCGAGGAGGACGTGGTGGACGCGGTGGAGGTGGCGGCGGCGGTGGCGGCAGTGGCTTTGGAGGAGCACCAAGAGACGGAGACTGGGTTTGCCCGTGAGTATTAAAATTATTCATTTACATGATGGGTTTGAACATATTTCATGAATGTTAGAATTGTATCAATAAATTGAATGGATATGGAAAGGCTTCAGGTAACAAGAAATGAGAAAGACACAATTAAAATGTGGTATGTGGCCTTTGCTGTAAAGGACATACTCTGGAGCAGAGTTCTGTAATTAAATGTTAAAATCTTGCTAAACTTATGTTTGTGTGGTGTTTTACAGTTACCAAATTTTGGGCAGGATTCAAACATGGAAACATGGACAGCAACATTTTTTTTTTTTTTGCCTTACTATTGCATTTATTTATTTGTGGTGATAAAATGTACCTAAAGTGTAGAATTCAAGGAATATATATTTCAGAGGTTGGAAAAGGAGTCTCATTCATCCAGCTCCCATTTTCATAGAGTTCTTATTCCATTGCTGAGATATGAAATGATGAAATTTATTCACTGAATGTAAAATAGTGGATTGCATAATAATTTTTGATGTCCTTATTGTACAACTCAAATTGCTGCGTTCTTTTCCTTAAGAATTTAAAATGTTCATATTTACCTTGGACAAATTACTGTTTTCTTGATAGAACCCTGCGGGGAGATAGCTTCAGTAGTCAATTTATCCTATAGCAATAAGTTAGTGATCATAACTCTGTAACATACATTTTTGAAGTTTAAAGGGGCATATTGAGTTGGTTCACCAAATTCATGATTTTTTTCACAACTGTTGAGATTTACTCACATCTTGATGGTAAATGATCAAACTAAGAGATTCTGCACATCTGACTCACAATTGAAATGGCTATGATAGGGTAATTAATGATTAAAATCATTTATTACAGCTTTGTGACCAGACACTTTTTACCATTATGTAGTAATCATATGCAATCCCTTTCCACAAAACAATACAATTTTCACATTTTCGGTAACTGCAGGAAATGAAACATGGGGAATGATGCTAATTAGAAGCATTGTCATGCAATGATTTCCTTAACTTGTCCCAAAAATAATCCATGTCAACTCAATGAGCCCCTTTAAGCTTTTTGGGACACTTTAAATAGTACTTTTTGTTTTATATCATTTTAAAGTTATAAATGGAAGGATGTGACTGGTTGTTGTCTTCTTTTTCTCTTTTCAGTGACTGCTCTAATAATAACTTTGGGTGGAGACAGAAGTGTAACAGGTGTGGTACAGAGAAACCAATGGGTGCTGATGGAGGTGGTGGTGGCGGTGGTGGAATGGGTGAGTTCTTTACCCTCTAGATTGGGTCAAATGTCTTACTTTTTCAAGGAGTACAAACTAGTCATTTAGCAATTGTGTATTTAGGTCTGAACTAGAAGGCTAATGGTGGAATCCTGTACCTAGTCATAACAAAGCCTCCAAAGATGGTTTCTATAACCTACTTTATAACTGCCCATGGTCAGAGTCTGGAATAGGGTTAATAA
>WURT03620750.1:4216-20305 GCA_009936505.3 Holothuria glaberrima
AATAACTCCAGGCAAAGTTGTGGCTGTGCCATGTGAGCAATTGCACTTGGCAGTGATTTGAAACTATTGCAAACTTATGTGCCAGAGAAATCTTTAAGAGGTGGTTATGTATGCTTCCACTCTTGATATGCAAATTGATTGGATGAAAAATGCTCTACACTCAACATGGAACTGTTCTTGACTCTGGAGACCATTTTAAAGGCAATGAATGATTGAAATTTAGCCTTTAAAACTGAATTACTAAATTTAGTTATCTTTTGAAAAGTTGATAACTTTGTGCATGGGAGGAAGAGTGTATTTACACAGCACACGGAACTGATAAACCGCAGTATTTGTGTAAGTAGGGGAGTGTAAATAATTAACATTTTCTAGACACCAAGTGCCTCTATGCATTCATTTCTGTAGACTATGAAGTTCAACAGTTCTATCGATCTTGATGTTGTACTGTCAATGGAACAGGTACCTTTTGCTTGAGTTATGGCAAAGGTTGGCAGACTTCACAATTTTTTCCTACCTGAAAGAGCATCTTGCCTACATTCCTCTTCTGTAAATGCTTGAACTTGATGCTTTATACTTTCTTCGGAAGTCATTTCTATTGGTGTAGTAGTAGGTAGGTGTGTACATGTGACAAATTTTACAACCCTACTGTCCACCAGCACATGTATGTCCGTGCAAGGAAATTTCATCTTAAAATTTTTAGGGGAGGGATATAAAGATCAGGAGGGGAAGGGATTGAAAGGGAGATAGGTTAAAGGGGGGGTAGTAGGTATAGTTAAGCAAGAGATGTTGTGACTAAAAGAAAGGGGACCATATTGTAAACAGGGGTCAAGCCTTTACTGTAGGTCAGCTGTTGGTACCTGTTTGCTTGTATTGAAGTACTGTGTAGCAGACACATCTATCATGTGGATAACATGGAAACTAGAAATGGAGCCTGTGATCCTTCACCTTGTTTAGAAAAATCATTCCATGGTAGTTTGTGCCATGAGGATTTATTTAAATACACATTGTCAGGGGTCAAAATATGCAGTCCAATACCAGGAGCTACTTTCTGCCAAAATTAACTCTTGGTCCACCAGCTTTCAGGCTGGACCAGGAGCTTGGCGACCCAGGGGTTATTCTGTATTTAACAGATTTTGATTTTGGTTTGGAATACACAATTTCTATGTGAAAACAGGTCGGGCATGCTTTTGTCATGGAAATACCTTCCGGGCATTGCTCTGGGCATTATTTACTTGAAGTAAAATATGACTGGGGAATTTCACCGGGCGTTATTTTCGTCACAAAATAGCACCCGGGGTACCTTTTCAACTGGGTCTCCGGGTGCTTTTTTTCTAATCTACAAGCACAAATAATGCCTGGACGCCCGCTTATTTTGAGCCCTGCATATTGTTATAATAAGACCCCTTTTTTCTAAAAATTTTTAAACTTAGTATATAGGCATTACAGAAGTATTTTTCTTCATTAGATTAGTAGTTTAGTCGATTACTTTAAAACCCTTAGTGAAGGGATACTACTGTATGTGCACGTACTGCATTAATAACAATCTAGTGGCGATAAGTAGGTGTATACTTTTGAAACATTTATGAACCAGTAACTTTACAATGCTGGTAATGTTATGACAGACCTGCCAATGATTGACAGTTAAAAGTAATGTAAGTACTTGACTTTCTCAGTCAAGTACAGTTGTTTAGATTGCGTGAGACCATGGGATGATGCGACACATTTTTCAACAAAATAATGTTCAGTGACAGGCATTCTCATGAACCTGGGCTGCAGGAGGTATCACATGAAATTTGTGTAGTGGGAGTATCCCAAAATATTGGTTAAGGTTGTAACTTCCGACTGACAAGTTTGTAGTAAGGCGTACACCTAGTTCATTGAGAGCCTTCCAAATAGGCGGGTCTTCAAACAATAGAGATGCATTGAACTGTGGAACTAGTGGAATGGAATTCCCATTGACTGTTACTAACAACAAAGAAATTTGCTGCATCACATAGAAAGCTTTAATGCCAACATTCCAGAGATTCCAGAAAAAAACCACTAAAAGGAAGTAATCACTTTATAGTAGTTTACATTTTAAATGCTAAGAATGGTTGTCAGGGCAACCTTACAAATGGGAGTATATGAGTTGGGCCTTTACATATATACACTGGCAGTAGTATCTTTAAAGTGCTGTATCTTCTACTACAGAAGCTGCATTTGAAGTGTATACTAAAACTGTGGGCCCCTGCCTATTTCTCAACATACCTCTGCAGGGCTGGAAATAAGACAGTATATTAGGGCAGTGTATAAGAACAGTATCGGTTCTTTTCAGCCAGTCTGGAGCATGACCAAGCATGATGGACCCGTGATGTGGGCTCTGAGGTTGGTCATGTTCAGTTGAAGTTTTCCCGTGGGGATGTAACTCCTCCAGGGAGCAGAACCCCTTTGGGAGTAATTGTTTGTTTTCTCCCTTGGCTCGTCGCCAGAGAGTCAAGGGGACTTTTGAAAAAGTACCTTTGGGGCAAGACATTGTCTTTCAGGGTGCATTAATTCATCTCAAAGGGTACCAAAGCCAAACAGGTTTTGTGTTTGATCTGTATACCTTTGATTTTAGTTTGTTTGAAGGGCCAGCAAGGCTTCCTTGACTGGAAGTATGCCATTTCGTAGGGCACCAAGGCCTTGGCCAGTAATATGAAGGCCATGGCCTACATGGCCTTTTATTTCTAGTCCTGCTGCTGGTGTATACTTTTACACGCAATCAAGCCAAAGCTCCTTATAAGTGATGGTCAACTTAAAATTGTCTTTTCGGTTTGGTTTACTTTGGTACAGTAAACTGAAACTTGATGACTATTTGGGTGGGGAAAATTAAAGAGAACAAGGGCTTTGCTGCTCACAGTTTTATGGTTCTGCAGGAACAAAAATTGAATGTTTCATTTGGTAGGTCTGTGTAAATTAACTATTTTTACTAGACTATTAAAGTGCAAATTATCTTGCAGTGGGACCAAAAAGTGTTGCCCATACCACATTTTACTTTTTATTTTGAAAATACTACAAAGTACGTACATATAAAGTTGCAATATCCACAGAAAAAATTGCCAAAAGCGGTATTTATTGACAACTAAGACAAGATAGCTTTATTACTTCCACAAAAAATATTTTTCACAATTGATATTAAAAGTTTGTAGCAGTATTACAAATAGCTGGTATATCTGATATTGATATTTGATTTTTTATTTGGCTAATTTACCGATTTGGTGTAAGAAATGAGAGTCCAGTACACCACACCTTAAGGGGGGATCACACCAGATTCTGTGATGCACCATACTATGCTATGCTTGGAAAAAAGTAAAAAAAAATGGATACAAAAGGGGCAATCACACCTGTGTTGCACTGTGCAGCATCCTGTGAGCACCTCAAAAAAGTAATTTCATGTTTGACTTTTTTCCAAGGGCGGCACAGTACTGCGCAGCACAACATGTGGTGTGATCCCCCTTTAGAGTAGTAGACAAACGAATATTAGTGTCGTGCCACTTTCACTGAGTAAAAAATTAGCATTACAGTCAAAAATACTACAATAATGTAACATTTTTATGGAGAATTGGAATTTTTGGCAAATTTGATAAATATGGATAATCTGTCTAACAGCAATTACGATGTAGTAAAATTGTAAATTAAACAACATTCCTTAAAAATGGAAAATAATGAGTGTTTAAAACATTATGTGTACAATATCAACATTGTCTACAACCAAAATGTACTAGTACTTGTGTTTAAAATGTGTTTTCTTCGAGTCTGCAACCTTTTACAGTATCCGCAATGTGTTGTCAAAATGCAGTATTTACATTTTCCGTAAAGTGCAGGACACCTTTTTACTGGCATGACCTCAACCTGCTTCTTAGCAGCGGAAGCTGTTTCCAATGGAAACAGGTCTGTATATACATGTATACGCTGTTGTGCATACAGTACCATGGCGAATCCTGTAATAACTACAGTAGAAGCTATTTAAAATTCTTGTCTGTAATTCAGCTACAGTACAAAATTTTAGCACTGAGTATATAGCTGCCATTTCTACACTTTATCGAGAAGTAGATATCACTTGATAAAGAAAACATGCTGAAATGCTGAATCATAGTTACTGTATTTCCCAACACTATTACTGTATGTGTGAACTACAAACCATACCCTGCAAAGTCATTGCTGATGGTACTTTAATCGTTGTGTATTTTATTCTTTCCGGCTTTTGTAGTTATGTATGTACACAGTACCATCAGTTTTTGAACATTTTATGAGATGCTTGGAGTGATGTTATTGGACAGTCAATATAAATAATGACAGGTGGAGTACTATTCCACAATTCAGGGTGTCATAAAGAGGATCTGTCATCATGGGTCTACAACTGATTGCTATCTAGAGTGTGTGTGGGGCTGGAGAGGGGGTGTTTCCTTTGACCCTTCTTAGGTTAATAAAGGTACAATATTTCTTTTTTTCACTCACGCCAATCATTTGAAATAAAGGTCATTAGACTGGACATTGGACAAATGAACATGCAACCTTTCTGGAAAAAACTGGGGTAGAGGGGGGTGTGGGGAGTGGGATCCAAATAATTGGTGGACGATTCTCTAAGGCCACTGTGCATGCACCTGCAGACTTCATGGTCTTTTGTGGACTTAGTATTGGTGATAGTAAAACAGTTTCTAACCAATTGTTTTAAGTCGGGCTGGCCACAGCCTTTTTCGAGTTGTGGCTCACTGGCTTGTATTCTATACTTCATTGCTTATGCTGAGCACCAAGCACAATGGCAGTAGGTTCCATTTTTAAAGTCTTTGGTATGTCGACCCGGCCAGGATTCGAACCCCGACCTCCCGGCTGCAAGCTTTCGTTTTTGCAACCTTAATTTCAAGGACATTGGTAGCATTGTTATCCCCTGAGGGGCTTATTATGAAAGTTAAAATTCTTTCCTTCAGAAACATTGATATCACTCAACAAACTTTAATTTGTCTGATCAGTAATTAAAAGATAATTTATATAGGTTAACGAAAGAAATCTTAACACTGTGCAACACTCCACATTGATCATTATTTTTGCATAGGCAATGAGTTTCTTCAGAAACCATCAAACTTTGAAGATGTGTATTTTGAGAACGGTAAAAGATATTGAAATAATTTCAACGGATCTTTCATTGAATGACTTAATTCTTTAACTGACAAATGAAAGTTACTTGGTTCATGTCATACACAGAAAGTATTTAGTAAAATATGGTTAGAACGACCATTGCACAGGAAAGTGACTTAACAGAGAGGCAACACATTCATATCACTTGTCAAGCTAAGTCAGGGAGTAAAGTTGACTTGCATCATGGGGAAATTGCCAAGTAATAGTGCTAAGGTTTTTTTAAGGAACTACTTACAGGAAAATTTAGGAACTAAATTGCACAATGTGTAAATTTTGGACTTAGCCTAGCTTTGGGTACATGCATATTTCCCCTCATTAAAAGTCCATGTTAGGGAAGCAAGCATAACTTTATGAAGATGCAGTGGTGTAACTGTGTTCAGAACTTGAAAACCCTGTTGACATTTGATTTGTTCAACGCAGTACACAACTCTTTTCACCTGCACATCAATACAAATGATGTTGTGAAAGGTGGTCAAATTACTTAGCAATAAGAAAAGTAAAGCTAAACCAAGGCAGGACTGTCTCGGATGGTTCCTTTTCTTTTTCTGCCACAAAGAAAAACATAATTTTACCAAAGTACTAAATACCCTTACACAATGGAAAGCTTTTAGATCCACTTCCTTACAAAACCAAAATATTTTAAAAATCTCAAGCATGTCTGGGATTGTTTAATTTATAATTGTCATACAACTTTTGCAATTACCGTAGGTAAATATTATCTTTCAAACAGTAACAATTGATTTTTTTGGGGGGGAAAGAATAGTGTAAACAAAATTGTAAGAAAGATATTGACAGGTTGCAGACATACAGTACTCATTCTAAACTTGAGTTGGCAGTGTGCCAGGTTCTAACTTCACATTACCTTTATGGGCAGATTGTGTCAAGTTGCATTTTCTAACATTTCAAGGGAAGGTTTTGTTCGCTGTTCTTGGCAGGTTGCCGACATATATATCAGTGTACAGTATAGATTCCTGTATTGCAGACTTGACCACGTGCCAGTTTTTAACAATTTAAAATTTTAAATGCACATCGTTTCCATGTTCATCTCGGGTGGTTCTTTTTGGTGTTTTGATTGACTTTGCAGAGCCCACTTAAAAAAAACTTTACCGTTCTGATGCCTTCAAGCCTAACTTCTTCCACGTTTTAAGTCTTCGTCTGACCATTCAGTATTGAATACGAATTCTGGACTTGAATTTAGAATATTGAACTGGGATTGGCTGAAAGCCAAGTTTGTGTAGCCTCTCCTTGGCATGGTGCCATGTAGACACTGTACTGAGTGTATTGTATTTATAAAGACAGACACTACGTCAATAATTAAGACTGAGCCAAGTCACATAAACGCCCATGTTTGTTCAGATTGTCAGTGTGTCCTAAGAATAACAATGTACAAGAAGTGGGGGGGGGGAGGGGGTGGGGAGAATTTTACAGTGAATAATGATGTGGCTCCATACAAACGAGACTTTCATGCAGGTTGCATTTTATTTGCAGGTCTAAACATCAAATTGTTTGATTTAGTTTGGGTTTAGTTTCAAAAAAGGAAACTGAATGGTACTAAGTGATGGAAAAAGTGCAGTGGACAGATAGCAGAAGCATCTCCCTTACACTGTTTTGGTATCAAGCTGGGGATCTTGCTTCCATTATTTTTTTTTCCTTCACCCTGTCTCTTCAACAATTATCTCCCTTTTCCAATCCCTGCCTATACAAAAGTCTGGTTATCACGCAGATCTGGTATAGGTTAAACATCATGGCTTACATCATTCAGTGGAAATGTTTGGAAAAGAAAGACATGGCCAGCAGGAATATGTTTCAGCACTGTACTGGAGATTTTTACCTCATTTTTTTCTCCTCCCCTACTTCTCCCTGTCTCTTTCCCTATCCCTCACATCTTCACCCCTTCCTCACCTCTCTCTAGCCTATCTCTTACCTCTCCCTCACCACACAAGAAAGGAATCAATGTGGTGTATAACATCGGCCAGGTATATTGATACCTGTAACAGTATGACAGCTTGTATGTTGGGAAAAAGTACAGTATACCTCTAACCTAACAGCCTGTATTTTTAAAAAAGATAAATACAGTCAGGGTTGTCACCAGATCAAACTTAGTGCTGGGCAGTAATTCTTGACTTTACACTAAAATTAATGCTCCAATTGACTGTCATTCTGAGATTAATGTTACATCCAAATTTCTTTCAAAAATGACAGAAATTATAGTACCATTATTGGGAAAAAGTGCTGGGTGAAATGTTTTTATTTTAACGTGAGTGGCAGGTGCAATTAACCAGTCCTGGGCAGGGTCTCCCAGTGCCGCCCGGTGTAGTGACATCCCTGAATACAGCTGATGATACCTCTAACAGCCTGTATTTTTCATAAAGATGTGTACAGTACAGTATTCATTTGCAGGCAGAAGCTTGCAGCTTCGGTTTGTAAACAGAGCTCATGAATGGCTGGTATTGAAATGTCTCAAACACTAATATTGTGAGAAATTAAGTAGAAAATTCAAGGTCCTGCAAATAATGCAAAATGGGTACAGATCTAGCACTGCAGACTAGATTTTAAATTATCAGTCTGTTTTAATTTGTGATTGTAGAAATTTTTACCTACTACTTCATTGTAGATCTCATGGCTAAAGCTGGTATTCAGTGCAAGCTTCATAATATATGAGACCATGAATATAATCAGAGGTAATACCAGTTTTCAGAGTAGGGGAGAGAGGAAACCTTGAAAGGAGTGGGGCAAACAGGGAGGGAGGGGGGAATTATTTGGGAGGGAAGGGGTCAAATGACATGGAAAAAGTTAACTAATTAAAGGTTCTGCAGAGAGCATGTAAATGCATACCTAGGTGTTGAGACACTGTGGGCCCGGGGAGAGGTTCACATGCAATTTCCGTAAGGGGAGATGGGGGTTAGGGGGATGCGGTCAGAAGCTGGAAGGTACTTTCAGAATTGTTTGCATTAGAATAAAGCAAATTTAAATATTTTCCAAAAGTTATTTGATGCACAGGAAATGACCATCAAATTCACAATTTGAATAATGGTGAGTCAGTTTGTATCCTAACCTAGAGGATACAATTATTGTGGTTGAAGCATCTGTGACTGGTGTATGCAGAGTGTGCCTCAAAATTTTATTTTTTAAAGAACTTTAGTATGGTAGCAGACCTGTCAATTTGTCTAACCCTAAAATAGGGAGGTTCACATTTTTCAAAACCAAAAAACTGAGAGATTCTTGGGAAAATAGGGAGGTTGGCAATTTCTGACAGAAATGATAGACTATTAGAAAAACAGTAGCCAAGTTAACACACAACTCTTTTTATCGCTACAACTTCAGTATAAATAGAGTGTGCCACAGAACATGGTGCGCATGTTAGATATTCCACGCTACAGCTGTACCTGCATGTACAGTACGTATATGCACCATGCATGCATACAACGTGAAGTTGTAAACAATCTATACTACACTACGTACTGTACGTCAGCCCATGGCAGAGGAGTTACGAAAGTTTGGAGTAACATTAAATTATTTTTCTGCCAATTATGAAAATAGCCGTTTTGGCTGTTTGCATGAATGTCGCAAATGGGAAATAAAAAACCAGGAGGACAGAGCATAAAACTGGGAGTCCAGGAAATCTGGATAAAAACTGGGAGACACCCGGTAAAACTGGGGGAGTTGACAGGCATGAGTGCAGAGTGTAACATGTTGCATGAGTGGGTCGCGCGGTGTCTATTATCACAACTTAGCCTGCATCAGACGAGTGCAGTGACCAGTGCAGTGGCCAGTGCAGTGACCAGTGCAGTGACCAGTGTAGTGGCCTAGAAATGTGCTATTTGAACAGAAGCCAGCACTTCTGGAGTAGCAGGATTCAAGCAGATTTTGCCTGAATTCATTAATGACTATAAATTCTAATCTTAACCTTAACCCAGGACCAGTGTTGAAATGCATTGGGGATGTTGGGCCGAAGGGGGGGGGGGGGTTGGGAGTGGATCCTGGAAATGTGTTAGACTTATTTAAATACATGCACAATTTGTATGCAGAACCCTGTTGTATATTTTTGCCAGTATTTTACATTTGCCAAAAAAAAAAAAAAAAAAATGAGAAAATGTGTACATTAAGCTGTCACCCACTTTTGGCTTTGTCTCTGTCATTTATCTTGATCTTTTCCAAAGTGCAGGTTTTCTGTGAGATAAAAAATTCCACATGCGTCGCAGTGGAGTTTTTCGTGATGCAGAATGGATTTGTGGGAAAACTGACCTTCCCAGGAAGTTCATGGATAAAAAGGTGGGCAGACAAAAGAGTTTGCACAAAAAATGCACACCTGTACTTCCGAAAAGCGTGTGTGTGGGAAAGCCCATCGTAAACATATGGCAAGAGATGTCTGGCATCCTGCCAAGTGATACATACTACAATGTGTGTATTCAACTATACTAATTGCAGCCTGTGTTTTACTTTTAAATATAAATGTTTGTTGTAAAAACTCATCTAAATGTGATGGGATTGTCTGGTTGTCTGGGAATATGCAGTGATGCAGTCTGCTTTTCAGTGAGAAAGTTAATTTTTTACACCGCAACAAGTATGTTTGACCTTGAATTAAACTGAACCAAGTGCAGTGAATTCTTTGCCGTATATATTTAGTATATACTGTACTGTTCTTATTTAGTCATTTTCTTCTTGCTTTGCCTATAATGTATTGTGGTGACTTTTCAGTTTGTCTGATTTGTTTTTTCTATTACTACTTTCATTTCTTTCCACTTTTTGTTATGATTTTCAGGGTTTCCCCTGGGTTTTATAGGGTGTGAGGTAGTATTAGTCCAAGGGGGTAATATGGTGCTATCTTTAGTACCAACAGTGGGGTCAGAAACTATCAATATTTAGACTATACAGTAGCTAGTGATGTACAGATGGCAGTTACAGTATAGCAATTTCTATGAGGTGGTGGGCAAAAACTGTGAGTTGGCAGTATCACAAAAAGAATGTCAGGGGAAACCCTGATTTAGGTCTATTGTACAAAACAGTAATGATATCAGGGTTAATGGTCTTCATGAAAATCAGGAAAAGCCGGAAAATGAGTTCGGAAAAAGTCATTGAGTTTGATTAATCCAAAGGAGAAATTGGTCATTTTGGTAGTTTTTTTATGTCCAAACACATACTGTACCCACTGGATGATTGGCTACTGGCCACTTGAGCATGAACAGTTTTGTAAAGTGGGAGGGGGGGGGAAGACATGATTTTGACCCAGTTACTACAAATCTGAATCACAAAGCCCCAGAAGCAAGGGATCCTGGGCTGACTTTAGGGCCCATGGAAAATTTGGGTACCAGATTATCTCTGGTGTAATCTGAGGCAATTCCCATGATTTGAATCCATAAAATGGCTGTCCCTTACATACATACAGTGTATTATAGTTTAGTTTCATTGAATCAGCTACATTGCCAGCTCTGTAGAATAGAGCATTTTCCTACCATTTTTATCAATGTTCTGGAAAAAAAGTGGAAAGGGGGATTAATCCCTTCCACTTTCAAAAGTCGAGGGACATGTCTCCCTCAGCCATCCTCCCACCCACTCCCACCTCCCCCTTCTCCCACACCTTTAGATGCCCATGACTGGCTAAAATAGGTTTAAATGTGGAAGTTTGTAGTTCTATGTGGAAGTAGGCCTACTGTATAATTCAAATAATTATCCTGACATTTTAAAAATGAATCAAGCAAGAACCAGGAAATTCTCTTTTCATGAATGTTGAAAAATCCAGTATATGGATGTCAACAGTATGGACTGCATGTAGGATTAATCTACTGTAGATTTTCTTACTATGTTGGAAGCCTTATTGGGTATACACAATACCAGCATTACTGTATTCAGGTTCCACAGTTGTATTAAATCACTGTGTGGGAGGTACTTTGGCCATCTGCCAAGAAATCTGTCTGACATGTTACTCCTCTTGCAGCGGGGGGGGGGGGGGGGGGGAAAAAAAAAAAAAAAAAAAAAAAAAAAAAAAAAAAAAAAAAAAAAAAAAACGAGAAAACTTCTCTTCATGCAAAGTCAAAAACCTCATTTGTGAATAATGTGTATATGGGAAAAATAGTGAAACTTGAATTTTTTGGTACTTTAGTTCTACTTTTAGTGGGATACACAACATTGGATACCAATATGGTAAGATTCTTTAGAAGGGGGCAAATTTTTGATATTTAAATTAGCTGTTCATAGATCTTTAAATCTAACAAATAGTGTTTAGTTTCTTCTTTGATTTCCAGTATTTGTAGTTGGCACTGCTACTGGTACTTTGCTTTCAGGAACATGTAAATAAGTACACTCCAAGAGGCTGTTTAGTTACCATAATGCGTAGTTCATGGGTTGAAAAACTTGGGAAGCTGGGAGGCTCATTCCCAGGAAATTTCGGCATTTGGAGGGAGTTTTGGTTGTTGGAATAAAATTAACATTTTATGTACATGAAAATAAGGAACTAATTGTGGAAAATTTGACTCCCTTGTAGAGAAATTTAACTTTCTTTCCAACCTCTTACACCTACAGTTGTAAAATAACTGTACACAGCTGTATCATACTGTAACACTATGCTGGCAAGTTCATTGTGAGGATCTGCCCACATTGCAGAATAAAACCAATTTCAGAGGAATGTTAGTCAGATCATGTGATAAGTGGTCGTACTGTATGTCATATCAGTTCAAAGGTAGGTCTTATACATTGAACTTCAGCTGCACATCTGTGAACATGATGACGCAGCTGTCTATCTGTTCAGTTTATAAAATACCGTCCAGCTGTTTATATGTGGCAAAGTTTACACAGGTTTTTATGAAGTGGAAGTACAGTACTGTGTGGCAAAGTCTTGAATGCATGCTGCATAATTAAAACTACAGAAATATGCTCAAAGTAAACTTTGCATAATTTGTAGTCTATTTTAAGCTCAAAAGTTACAGTACCTTGCTTGAGGGTGTGTGTATAGTAGTTAAATTATGCAACTCTGATGATTACAGCTCAAGGAATGAACGTCTGTTTTAAAAATAGCAAATAATATATACAGCGCCTGATTGTGTGTTACAGAAGTATCTACAGTACAAGTGAGGGAGAGAGGGGTAACAGCATGGAACTCAAGTGGTGGCCCTAGCCTGGAAGATTTTGCAGGAAAGAATGGGGGGGGGGCAAAAGAAATTATTAAGTATTTGTCAAGGCACAGGGCAATTAAGCATATCAGGTTTATAATTTTTTTATGTATGGGAAATTTGGTAATCAACTGGGGAATGATTTGGGGAGAATTTAAGAATTGTATTTAGACATTTTTCTGGCAAAAATTTCCCCAAACCCCCTCTCTTAGAGTTTCCTAGTTGGCCTTATTAATGGGGCACAATTTTTTCATGAGTAAGGAAAGTCGTCTGATAGCATACAGTACTGTATGTCCAGTCTATTGTAGATCTGTGCACTTTGGCAGCCATCTTGTTCTATACAAAATAGCCAGGAATTGATGGGTACTTTATCTTGTCCAGAAACCTAGAGATTTGATGGAGTGGGAGGGATGGGTGATGCAGGGTGTCATGATTCTAGAAGAACTTTGAGTAGCTTGATTTTTATGGAGAAACAAAGTAGTTTTAACGGTCAGTTAGATGCAGAACTACTCTGTCCTGTCGTAAATTATTTGAGTGCAGTATGGGAAGTGCCTAATTGTCCAGTATTGTATCTACATGTGTCTGAACAGCACAAAAATGGTGACACTCCAAAGGGAATGTTTGCTGAAATTTGCATGATATTGAAATGATGTGTTTGAAAATGACCCTTGGCATCATGGAAGGGCGGGGAACGATATCTTTTGATAGGGCATTGACCACAAAATATTTATTTCATAACCATTTCCAAGGCACTAGTGTCTGGGTTCCATTAATTGACCATAAATTCTGGAATGTCGCACGAAGTCCATGACTGTCTAGTGGGATCGTGTTCTGAGGAAGATACGGTAATAGTATGGCTTGACAAATGATAAGCCTGCTGGCTTGAACTAGTTCATGCCATACATGGACTAGTGCCAGTTTACAATGAAAAGCCCACAGAGCCTTTTCCAAATAGCAATTACAAATGGTTGTGTGAAGGTTGAATGTAACTGCTAACCCCTTTGTGGTTGTGGTGGGGTCAACTTATGGGACACCATGATATGTTCCTTCCATGGCTTGCTGTAGTATGGCAGTTTGCCATTGGTATGGTACCAGTTTTATCTCCAATAAGTTGGTCCGGTGTAACTGCGTTTATAACCTTTTTTTACAGCAGTCATGTGATGGGGTCAATTTTCAGGGACACCATGAAATATTTCTTTGGCGTGATTATTTATGGCAGTTTGCCATTGGTACAGTACAGTCCTAAAAATGTAATAATGATAAAGTTCTGCATTTTACACCCTTAACAAAAGAAAACACTGTAGTTGTAGGCCACTAACCTTGGTGGGGTCAATTTTTCAGGGATGCCATGACATGTTTTATGGCATGATGGTGATGGCATTTTGCCATTGCTCTAAAAAGGGATGAGAGCAGTTGCCCCAAGTTTGTTTTAAAAAATCTACTAAATCTTTCAGATATCCTCTTAGTTTGCCAACAAGTTGTATGTTTCTGTGTAGAAGCAATGAATATAGAAGCTAGGTAAACCAAGGAGTTATTCAGCATGAATGTTTAGCTAACAAACATGATTGATAGGAGCCATTCCTGAATTAAAAAGATGGGGTACACTTCTTCAATTGGGGGACAGCATTTTCCCTTTAAGTTCCAGTTGAATTCTCAAAATGTGGTGTGCAGAATGTATAGTATTATGAAAGGAAGTATTTAGGCTACATTAATTTTCCATATTTATATGTGCAGTTCTTAAATAGTATTTCTACAAAATGTACTGTTAAAGAATATTCAGAGTAATTTCTGTCCTTGAGGCATGTTTGATATCTCTGTGGTTTTAGGCGTGGCATGTAGCACTCTTACAATCCAGCTGGAAATCTCTGTCTGGAATGTGTCTTCAAAGTGAGAATCTGACCTCTCAGTGTGGAGAGAAAGATACAAAATACAGTGCATTATACCACCCACTTGGTTGAGAAGCAGTTCACTGTAAGGATGATCATTGTAAATAACCTTCACCGCATCATTGATTGTGCTTCTTAAGTTTGTCCACAGTGTGAAATCAGGCATGAATGTGAACATTGCACCTGTATTTGAAATTGACATACAGAGTGTAAAAGGCCTTAGGTTCCCCTGGGACTTTGGGAAGAGAAAAGCCTTCAATCTGACTGAAAAATGCCTTTTCATACTGTCTAGCGAGTTTGCTTCCTGTCTAGCTGAGTTCCCTCACTTCTCTGTTTACACCGGTGACCCACAAATATTGTTGTGAAAAGTGCGTTGTCTGTGAATTGAACCCAGGCTACTGTCAGAAGAGGTGAAATACCGGCTGAGAAAACTATTTACATGCAGGCTGAACCTGCGTTAGCGGGTTGTATGGGAATGGAGATTGAACCACTGTAGTGGCAGACTGTGAGAAAGACTAGGCTTGTTCTTGAAAATGATTATTTTGTTGAGATTGTGCAGTTCCCTGGTAGAGTTTGGGTGTTGCTTTTGAATTTTTTTGAAACAGGTGCCTGATATTGTATGTAGGCTTACAGGTACGGTGGCAACATATCATATGCACACTGGAGACGCTTGGGTTGCCTTTGTGAGTGTATGTGTACACACGTTTACTGCCACATACTGTATGGAATATCAATTTTGCATTTAGATTCTATGCTTGCTGTACCCAATGTTTTGGATTTACAGACCACTTCACACGTAGAGCGAATTAGGTAGTTTGCTGCTGGTTGTTTTCTTTAATTGTAATTACTTTTTATCCATTTCCTTTCAATTCACTGGTAGAACTATTTCTTACCTGCTACTGTACTATTGTTTTTTTTTCTTGTAAATTCTCAACAGCCACTTCTAGTACTGTAATTACGGAAGCAATTTAGTACTCCCACAAACATTTGCTGTAAATGGTAACTTGTGATGGAGGTGGGAAGGAAGTGCGGTACCTTCAAGAATGCGGGCATTTGTGTCTAGCAGAAGGCATTAGTAAAATTGTAATTACTGCAAAACATAAAAAGACAAGATAGTTGCTTAGAAGGAGAGAAGTCATACATCTTTTTGAATGGTGCACAGGTGATGATTAGTTTTTGTCTTCTGAATAATATTCTGCACGTACACATCTTTTGGGATGTTTATGCATAGATTTATGGTGAGACACCCACAGGGAAGGGGGGGGGTTGACCTGAAAATTTTCCCAGATTGACAAACAGTAGGACATGAATTGTGTCTTGGGGTAAATTGTCGGTGCCTGAAAATGGTCATTTCTTTTATGCTGAAGTGGTCACTTTTTTTTATGGGCACTACCCCTAGATGCCAACCCATTAGCCATACTGTAAGTTACACCTCTGCAGCTCTCTCCACTTTTCTCCATATAAAAGAAGAAAGATAGCCTACATGGCCAAAGGCTTCTGGAAGATTGCCTGGCTTCAGTTGTCTACATCCCTAGAAAACTGGTTGGGGTGGGGTTGCAGGCAGGGGTATAACAAGCCTTTAAGGCCAAAAATGAGGGTGGTGTATACTTTGTATCCTCCTGATTTTCACCCATGATGCCTGGCTATCATCATTTTGGACATAATTTTTGCTAGTCTTAAAGTTAGGCTTTTTTTAAAATAGTGTTGACGGAATCCCTGAAAATTAGTCATTACAACTTGAAGTTGAAGTTGCGTTTAGTGACCTACATTTTGAGTAAAATGTGATCGTTTTTTTATTATTGCAAAGTGCAAGTACTATATAGTGATTAGGGATGCACCGGATATCCGGTCCGGCCGGATTATCCGGCCGGATAATGAAGAAATATCCGGTTCCGGTTCCGGCCGGATCTTTGAAGAAATCCGGCCGGATTTTTCTCAAATTC
>WURT03620861.1:6988-20303 GCA_009936505.3 Holothuria glaberrima
TTTAAGAAAAAGTACAACAGATGATTACTGAACAAAGTGGAACGATCCATCCATGGTAAAATAAAATAGTTTTCCGCGAAATGTTATTTAAAGTGCCTAGTTTGTCTATTGCTAAATGTTGATTTCAAACTTCATACTTGTAGATTCATGCAAAGTCACCAGTCAAACAGAATGAGTTCGAAAAGCAAATGTAGTGGTGCAAATGACTTGCCATTGTGTGACGTAATCAAAAACAAAAAGGAAATTTGTCCTAGTGCAAAAACAGCCAAGAAGTTCATCAAAATTATTCCAAAACAGTTACTAATGACGGGAACACGGATTACGTGATAAACGTCAAAAGTAAATCTATGAATGTTACGCGATAGAAATATTTCTAACACTGGTTCGACAGGAGAAAGTCAACGCCTTCTAAACTGGTAAATGCCACTTCGCATTCGTCCGTCATGATACGTCTTTGCTCTACCTGGCAGGTTTCTGTTTGGTTTCATTTATTTTTAATACTGTAAAAAACAATAAAGACAAAGGAATACACAAAACATGTTAGAGGCAAATAGACAATAAATGAGACATTAGAGTGACCCTGTTTTGTAGGATTTGAGTTTGTTTCCGTTTAACCTAGCTTAAGAAGTATACCATGGTATATCTGAAACTAATTTCCTTGTCCAAGGGTCCAAGAATTATTGTAAATTTTTGTGAATAACTCTAAATAACTCTAGCTAAAGTATGGGGTGAATTGAATTCAAGAAGACTTCTATATGGTGCAATACCTTCTTCCGGGGAAGGAAACGTACCGCGAACAAGTAAAAAATGTAGGTCTTTGAAGTAGCAGTTACCTTTTTTACACATTAGAAAATAAATTAATGTTAGGCATGTTCCCCGTGCAATTTTAGTAAAAGATCAAAGTTCTGAGATTCTGAGGGAATAGGTCTCAGCAAGGAAATTTTGCCACCCGTCTGCAAAGTAAATCAATGTAATTAGCCCGTAACCCCTGCCTATTTTAGAAACACATTTTCTAACCTTCTTCTGGAGTAAGGACAAGATTGATTGATTTTGAAGCTAGCTATTTTGAATCGTCACTGCCAAATACATATGCGGGGTTTCGGCGTAACGCTTTTAGACAGCTTGATACCTCATGGATCCTTATTTCAATAGAATGCAGCAAAAACAAACCTACATCATAATAAAAACCTGACAATTTGGGGCATTTTGCTCTTTGTCTTCATCTGGTGAAATTGGAGCAAATAAATAATTCCAGAAGAGATCGACACCATTACAAATAGCGTAGTGCACATATTTGTGCCATGTGAAATTCCATGTTCCTTGTGAGAGGTAGCCGTGGCATTTAGTTATGACAAATAATAATCATACCAACCACGTTATTAGGAATCAACAATGCATTCGGTTTTACTCTAGGGTTTTTTTGTTAAATTTGTGAGAGAAAGGAATAAAACTACAACTTGGGTGTAAAAGCGATGTATGAACTTACCTCGGACCTAAAACACTGTGAGTTAAATAAGGAAACAAGGGTTAGTGATACATTTCATTCATTTGATTAATTGACCCAACAGCTGATTATTCAAGACCAATGAAAAAAGTTAATTTTGGTGACAAATTGAAGCCAAATAAACAATTATCAGATCATTAAGGTCCACTCTTTTACTTTCGGCTATGAAAATTGATGCAAATTGAAAGTGTGTTTACGATTGATAATAGTCTTGTTCATACTTAAAGTCACAAGGACGTTTGAAAGAAGACATAAACTATTAATAATACGTAAGAAATACTATACTTACAAGAAGTTAAAATTTGATCTAGGATTACCTAACTTAAACTACTGTAGTATACTTAAGTGTAAAATTCCAATCGTATTGTGTTTACCTTCATGATAGAATGGTTGTACAGAACTTAACTTATTTGTGCTTTGGTTGTTTGTGCCATGCCTATGGCAGTGAATGTGCGGACATAAACCTCCATTTTGTTCGCCCAAGTCCTTAGACTAGGCTGGTCCCAAAGTTCATTTCTCACAGACTTTTTTCTCTCCTATTTTGTAGAGGAGTCGATATGTACATCCCGGTAAAGCTTACTCGTAGAAATGTTGAAGAAGCTGTACTGTGACATATTTGAGTGATATTCTCCGCTGAGCCTCTGAGCCTTTTGTAGTTGGTGCCCATCAACCGTTGTTTTTGAGGAATTATGTGTAAAGAATACCATATTCATCCAAACATTTTGGCAAAGATCTAGTCAGCATCCCTTTTTTAAAGAACAAGTGAATGTAAATCCATCTCAAATGAGTTGCATATGAATTTCATAAAAGACGTTGTCGTGCAGAGGTTGCCATTTGCCTTTGCGCGAGAAAAAAATTCTCATGGGTGTGCAAGTCTATCGGCAATGTCGTGTTTTAACCACCCAGAGAGTATACGTAACAGCTCTTTGATATGCTGTTGTAATGTTGGAGGCTATGGGTAGACTACTAAAAAAGCAATAGTATCGGACTCGCAGTCACGGGAAAGTATCATAGAGTAATGCCCCTTGAATTTAGATGGTGTTTTCAAATAAATTATATTACTAGCTAAGTGCAGTTATGATGAATCCCCACAAAAATAAAAATTAATGCAAAGCATCGCATTACTTCAATCAAACATTCTACATCTCCACTTATTTGCGGAAAGGGAGCAGTTTGTATAAGAATGAGCCACTAAGAATGTCTACGGGCCCACAACACGACTGACTTGAAATACGTTAAACGCTACAATGATACCCTTGTTGGAAAACTGACACGGATTTCCCTCATTCAATCTGCTCAAGCAACATCCCCAATCCAGGATTTGACAATTTAAATCCAAACTTCGGATGGTTCCATTGTGTTTTTCCCTCTTTGGTAGGTTCTAAACTCCTTGCCTTGTACTAAGCTAAAAATATCGGGCGGGGAGGGGTGGAGGCAGGAGAAACTTCTAAGCTAAGCATTTCTGCCTGAACTTTTTTCTGTACCCAAAGGCAAGTCAAGCAAATATTCTTCCTTCATGGGAAGCGGGAGTCCCCCGCTTCTTACGTGAATGAATTGGGGTAATGAACGTGTTGGTTTACTTTCTAAGGTAATATTTATCAGTGATATTTAGTATTATCATTATTTTGTTTTATTATTTTCATATCATTGGGGTTATAAACAGGTCATGAATTTGGTTACATTTATCTGTGAAAACTCGAATTCATCCAAATGAAGTTGCAATAAGAGCCAAAATGTAAAGATTAGGATTACACTTCGCCTAAATGTTTACTTTTTGCTCCCAACTTGCCTTTCTCCTAGCTCTTACGTTGTTTTGCATACACTAGATTGAAAAAACACTCAATCTTTCTTCTCCACTAGTAGCTTTTTTCGTGCAACACTTTATACGTAAACATAGTGTACCGGCTTACGCAAAGAAGATATCCTTTCACACCCTACCTTTATATGAAGTCATAGGGTATATCATGATACTAACTCATAGCCTAAGGCTTTTACAAATGTAACCCCCAAATGTAGTTCTGCTGATGTGTGTATATGGTTTCTAAGAGAGCACTACCTCAACTAAGCTGTAAAAACACACATACAAGAAGAAAACCCAGAAATCTTTATTTGGAAGCAGGGATGGCACTAGCTCAGAGGGAATTTCCCTCCTCAGCTTCATTAAAAAGAGAGACCTCAGATTTTTGAGAGGGAATTTCCCTTCCTAGCTTCATAAAAAGATGGATCTCAGATTTTTGAGAGGGACCATTCCCTCATTGAGTTATGTGAAATAGAGGGATAGCAAAACCTACGAGCCCCGATACTTACTTCCTATTTACACATGTAAACCGCAATTACATTACAATCGATTCCATATTGGATATGAGTCCTGCCCCCATTGGAACAATGAAGTTTGTTAACATTGCACGTGTCTTTACGAGGATATTCATTAGAGCGGTTTGTCGTTACGGACCTTGACGTTCTTCTGGCGATTACTTTCAGATTCAGCGGATTTGAAAAAATACGTGTATACGTGGGCACAAGGTAGAAGGGTGTATTTTATTTTTTGGTTAGTGAAAGAAGTTGCGTGACTCGATCCTTGTGTAATTTGCGGGAATTTGTTTGCTCATGCGCGATTCTCGCAATCGCGCTCCTTAGAGCCATCCCTGTTTGAAAGTAGAATTTGTTGTAAAGAAAAAGTCCAGTCTTAATGGCTTCACCCTCTAACAACCCAACCAACAACGATATGGGGGTTCTATATGGGACCAATACGGTGCGCTATATAGGGCCAGCATGGGATTCCTATCTAGGACCTAGCTCTATGTGTCCGTGGGGGAACGTGGGCCCTATATATGATTCTATATGGGCTGAAAATGGGGCCCACGTTGGGACGATATAAGACAAACCAAATATAATCCCGATGCTTACATGGGCCTCGTGTATGGGGTATATGTGGGGTCTGCATGGGTTCATTGGGTACCATATGGGGTTACATGTGGTTTATTGTATGATTCATATGGGATACAGATGGGGCATATGTGGGGTTTTCTTGGGGTATATTTGGGATCCACGCGTGATTTGCGGTTTAGATTTGGGCATACATGTATGTTATGATATGAAGGTGAAATGCATAGTTGAGTTGTATACCGTTCGGGAACAGAGAATAATTTTCACAGATCTCACGAGGTTTTAGCCGTGGTATGTTCTTCTCCGTCCTTAAAAAATATAACACAAGTGGGCTGCATTACTGTCAACAGGGTAAATGTTCCCGTACACTTCAGACCGATAGTTTGTTACATTCCGTTCCCCGTTCCATGCATGTGGCAGTCAATTATATACACTACATAATTATGCTTAAAGTCACCGAGTAAGAGTTGGAAAAAAGAGCTGTTTACAAAAAAGAAACCACGTACGTATCTGTCCATGAATAATGTTTGCAAAATTATGGCCACAGTTATGTCTTTCCCAAAAAAGCAGTACACATTTCTCGCTTCCTGCCCTGTAGAGTAATCAGCGTGCACATTTATCCTTTCGTTGCAATGTAAAGTTCTGGACGAAGAACAAGCCTCAGTGGTCTGTATAAGTAAATTTGAAGTTGAGCTTCAAGTGCTGCAAACCTTACAATTTGTTACCGCTGATCACTACTGTCCTTACTATCCTTGTGTACTAAAAGCAAACTATATACACATAGCGTCCTGTAGCGTATGTATACAATGTAGACTGCAAATGGTTTAAAAGGCTTTACTGGCCAATCACAATGGGCCTCTTGCTTGGAGATTGCACTAGGGCCTGTACAAAGCTATCCCTGTATGACCACTCTTGTTTCATGCATCAATGATTTGAAGATCAGGTAATTTGTTTAGTCAAGTTGAGTACATGATCGGTGTACAGGCATACCAGTACAAACAGTAATGTATATGGAATTCACTTTACTGCTAAGACGAAAAGAAACTTCCCATGTAAGAAGTGGCAGGCTGGCAGGAAGCTGAAAAATCAAACAGCTTCAGCAAACAAAAACTTGCTTGCTTGAGAAATTCTTCTTTTCATATGTATTTTGTACGGGAATACATATATATATATATATATATATATATATATATTATGTACACTGTGTCAAGGCACATATGATCCAAGTTGGAAACAATTTCCAACAACAAGATGGGACCCACATAGGGCCTATCAGGACTATCCCATACACACTGTTGTTGTTCACCGAAGCGCATCAAAATACCTTCATTATAAATTATGTCACGCACATTTTTGTAACTGTGACAACTTAATCACATTCGGCAGTTTAAAACACCGTTTCCCAACATAGGACTCATATTGGGCCTATATAGGTGTCCCATGCCAATATATTGCCATGAATGCCACGGTAACAGCATGTGGGCCACACGTAGTGCTGGGAAGTGGATGACTAAATTATACTCCATACGTATCAGTAGCCCCATCTCGAGGTGCTTGCAAATAACGCGACTTCCACTAATTTCTCGACAAGAATATAGTCAATTAAATGATTACACAGCTGGATTTTAGTTGGGCGTTTCAGCAGAATGTTTGCACAAACTTTATTTTTACAAGCGACCAGAAGTAGTAGCCGATCTCTCCCTCTGCATATTGTATGCAAAGCCGTTTGGTCACAAATCTTTGTGCAGAGCATTTTACTGTGGCCAAAGACAACGCATACCAAACTCTATCCCACACCCCTTTGTAATAGTTAGTTGGAAAAGGGTCTGTGCCTGAACGTAATCTGCTGCTCGACATTTGGGCGGGTTGGCGTTTCCTGTAAAAAGAAATGGCAGATGCTCTTCAATGTTGTATTAACGATTTCCGTGCTCGATCAACTCCCTGCACAAGCTAACTTCCTTCAATATTTTAACTTTAGTTCATAGAGAGTGGTGTGCCAGCATAAGATGACAAGGACCTATCAATTTCTTTCTAATAGTGAACAAGCCAGCAACCATACTCCGTGACAATGGTACTTTATATAAAACCACATTTGTATTTCGTACAATAATCCTGGAAGTGATACGTTTCTTTCTTCCTTTTTTGTTAGGCTTAGTAGTAAGCGTATGGAAAGTACTGCACGGAATTTTAACACATGTCCGTCAGGAGGAAGCATAAAGTTTCACAAAAATACCAAGTTAGTTAGTTAGTTATATGAGGTTTTACGGCACAGTTTCTAACCAATTGGTTTCAGTCGAGCCGGCTACGGCCTTTCTCCCAGTTATGGCTCACTGGTTTGTTTTCCCTACTCCATTGCTTATGCTGAGCACCAAGCACGATGGCAGTAGGTTCCATTTTTAAAGTCTTCGATATGACCCGGCCAGGATTTGAACCCTAGACCTTCCAACTGCAAGTCGGATGCTTGAACCACTTGGCCATGCAGTCGGTTCACAAAAATAACAAATATGCTGCCCGGATGAGACGGCTATAGCTCCAAGCCCTTCCCTTATGCCTGTTTTTCCATTGCAATTTTCTTGGCCATGCGTACCTTGGTTGGAAAAGTTACTCCCCTGTTGTCCAGATTATTCATATTTATAGTTATATTATACAAACGCAACTAAAGCGACATATGGAAAACATGAGATCGATTACTTCCAAGTTATGTCAGTATCAATGCTTCACTAAACTTGAGTTTCAAGCTTTTATTTTATTTAACTTCTCCTGTGGTGATAATATAGAGCATTTTTCGTTTCAAAGCTGTGTTGCAGTCAAGAGTAAACAAACTGTGGCACCTCTGTCGAACATTCGACATCATAGATACCAGTAATCAATCACTACAAATACAAATTAGTCGATTCTAAAACCGATTCCACAGTGGTAGCCACAAACTTTTGAGTGGCACATATTCCCCCATTACTGTAGTGAAGGAGATTCCTCCTCACTCTTTATCCAGAATCCTAACAAAAAAAGGAGGCACATGTTTGCTAGCATTACTTCCTCAGCTGATCAAATGTATTATAACTTGAAAATTGTGCCATTGTTAACACATGGGAACTGTTGAAAAATGAGTATGATTACGCAACACATCAGTCGATCGCCAAACCTGTCCTGGGGCCTTAAGTGAGCCGTGACACCTCGTTTCTAGGGATTTCAACACTTTTGAAAAGCCGTTGAGCGACGCGCTTGACGGAAGCAAGATAACCGTTAGTTCATTTTGGGGCATTTAGTTAGACTTAACAGAAAAACTCAGACTTAAGAAAAAAAGGGGTCAACTATAGATAAATTAGTTGTGACTTTTCCAAAACTCCCTTAAGCTGGTTGCCAAGGTTTTGCCACGGAGGGAGCTAAGTAAACTAAGACTTAACATGACTACATCCCAGCTGTTAGCCCTTAAATGCTCAGATCTTCTGCAACAACCCTTGTGTGCATCATCGTTCATAGATAAGGGTGATCGTGGGCATACAAGCAACGGGGTGAAAGAAGGATCTCCTAGCAAGATGTCGGACGACAACTGAAAATGTCCAGTGTCTGTGAGTTAACTTCCTCGTCAGTTAGCTTATTCCAATCAAGTTTAGTTGAGAAAAAAGAAAGGAAGACCTATACTAGGGGGTTCTAGTTTGGATTTCAATAACATTTAAAGGACAAAAACAGTAGCCCCAAACTTATTTTGCACCAACATTTTAATCTCACAAATATCTTCTTATTTCTCTCCAAGTATCTGTCATGGTATGTCAGGACTTAAATATTGCATATTCGCGAACTCCGCGCATGCTAGCTCTTCAATCGGATGAGCAATAGCATCTTTGAAATTCTCCGTATGTTTTTTTAAGCAGACCGCTCGCACAAATTAGTTTAAACGGCTTAGCGTTTTCTGCAAACGCTTTCCGAAACCTGGGTTAAAACGTTATACCTCAGCCTATTGCCTGATAAGAAGATGTCTTTATTCCGTAGTGTAAACATGGTTTAAAAATTTTTGCAGCAGAACACTTCTGCCTACAAAATAAACATGGTAGTATTCCAGTGAGTAGAGAAAAAAACAACGACCTAGTCATGAGCACACTGCCGCCCGGAGATGTGCTAACTTTTGGTCTTTTCACTCACGCCTTGTCGTCAGTGGGCAAATTACGCTGATTCTCACTCTCACAGAAGGTGGAGCTACTTTTTCAAAAGAAACGTTAGTTAAATCTCTTTACGGCTGGATGCCGAAGGGAGACGTTACCACCGAATGAGTTTTGCTCCCCGAAGGTGTTACGTCTCCAGAATTTACACTGACACCAATAGTGAAGGTTGGGCTTTTACACTAAACACACACACACACACATATATATGTATATATATTTCTCTAATTCCCACCTTAGAGCGAAAGAAGTTGTTGAAAAGTCGACCACAGGGCGAAAAAAATAGGGCGAAAAAACGGATTCCCCTTAACGTTTTCACACACTTTTTATATAGGAATACGTAAACGTGCGGTAACGTCCTTTTACAGACACAATTTATATGCTATTACTTCAAAGTCGACGAATTTACGGATACGTATCTGTTAACACGCACTGATGGCAGGTCATTGAAATAACGTTCATTGTAACTTGAGGACGTTGGGGGGAAATATATGCTTATGCATTTTATTATTTTTTTTTTGCCTGAAGGTAGGAAGATATAAAGACTTTCGCCTTAAGGGGGGAATTAGCGTTATATATATATATAAAATATATATATATATATAAATATATGTATATATATATATAAGAAAGATATAGTGGTAAATATGGGAGTCAGTAAGGTAATAATCAAATTTATCTTACTTTCAAGCACTTCACACCTCGATAAGAAGAGAATTTGATGGAAATATTACGTCGATTTGGGTCAAGAAAAGCTTGTGTCTATGCACAATTTTCATTGGCTTCAAACTCATAATACTGAACATGTTGCTGATTGAACCTCCACTTTTTACCATGACTTTACTTTAGAAGGCGATGGTTTAAATACCCACTCACATCTCCTTTAATCTTACGCTATATTTATCTGAACCACTGAAAATTTAGTCAACCTTATCCCTCATCAGTCCCCACATGGTCGAAGCTGTCGTGAGTGATGGCATAAATCTCTGAGTTACACCTCTCAGCTTTGACTTCCACATAGACCGGACTCTGTGATTGAAAGCATACAGTATCATGATCAGGATACCCTGAGAGGCCTGAAGGGTGTAGTAAGTATACCACAGAATCCTGGATTTATCAAATTAGATGGCAAAACCGAGAATCCATACAAAGCCCATTAAAAGAGAAATCTGAAAGAGAAAAAAAAACGATGTGAAATAGGTGTGGCTAACGGATTTGAATAGTGCATTTCCTGTACTCTGATGTCCTTTCTTCAAAGAGAACCTAAGGTTTAAAATCTCAAAAATATTTGTTACAACGCTTGAAAATACATCCAAATGGTCCAACTCCCATCTTCGTAGGATTCCCTGAGCTGAGGTGTAAAATGTTGAAGGTATTTACTCAATTCAAAATTGATAGATTGTGTAATAACTTGTGGTGTCATTATGTTCCCACGCAAATCATGGTCTTTTTATTTCTTTGTTTTTTTTTCGAAAGCCCCCACAACTTTGTACCCAGACGTCATCATTGTCTTATTGTTGTAGTGTGACTTGGCTATTAAGCCTTCTCCGTACAATATGCGTAACAAGGGAACAATAAATGTTCCAACGTCGTGTAATTTTTTTTGTTTAATTTTAAAAGGAAACAAAAGCAGGTAATGTGAGTTACTCAAGAATGACATCACAAATTACTGTGCCATCTGTTATCTCAAATTAGGTGAATAAACGTTATCATTTTATATCTCAGCAAACGAGTAAGCTATGAAAATGGAAATTTGTTTTCCAGCCTTTAAAATATATATATTTTTGTAATTCTAGTCTTAAGGTCTACTTTGACTGTACCTACATAACTATAGTACACATTTGTTTTTCCATCATTAGTCTATGCTTGAAAGTAGAAATATCGCCTTCCGTATCCCTCTACTGCATTCAAATCCCCGTCGGTAAGTACTTCGTCGGTAAGCATCGATAGCCTGCAGGAAATGGTTGTGGTGTAAAAGGAGAGTCTGATTTCTACTAATATTGGCTCAAAATGTCCTTAATTTTTTTCACAGTTGGTGGGTGTTAAACGTTGCAAGAATCACAAGAACCGGCGACAACGGGAAATAGGCAGTTATTGGCAGTACCCATATCAGTTTACCCAGGTCATTTTTAACACTACAGCGTCGGTTACGATTACTGTATTTAGCAGGCAAATTTTACACTATTTAACGGCTCAGTATTTACAGATCTTTCGAGTTTCCTCCTACGGGTGAGCAGAACAATTGTTACTTTGACTGCACCGGTTATGGTAGTAACACAGAAACCTGCAACAGCACCTATACTACCGAACTCGGTTCATTTCCTTATGTGACTCAGAGTTTGGATGCATTTCGAATTGGAATCAGAATAGAACGACATGAACTTGAGGTCGCATCCGGCACCGACTGATTGTATGTTATTCCAAAAAACTGAAAACTTAATGAAGATCCCGAATGCAAAACAATTCAAAACAATCAACTAATTTACAGCGGCGTCACATAAAAGAGTGAAAAAGACATGTGCATGATATGCTACGTAATCAAAAAGACTGCACTATTGTTGAAGTCTGGATCATCTCCAACACACTAACATCAATTTCGGGGATCACATGACTTGGTAGTGACATTTAATTTGGGCCACTGCAATTTGATTGGTTCTAAACTCATGTCGGGTGGGGCATAATGCAGCCGTGTTCCAACGTATTTCAAAAAAGTCTTACGACAAAGCAGGTTTCTCTTAAAGTTTGAACATTGTCAATTACATTCTGTCCTACTCCTTCTTTCAAAGTCGAACTAAACTCTTTTCAGCAAAACATGTTAAATGGTAAATAATTGTGATCTTGTTTGATATAAATCACTAACGGATGCAATACGTTGTGTAAATAGTTTTAAATAATTTTAGCATAACTAATGACAATTGAGGAATTGTTTCACCATATTGGTCAATCTGTTGTTTTCTTAAGTACCTTTATGTAGATCAAAAGCGCCGCAATCTTTCCTCTGTTGTTTCGGGAACTCTCATTTCGGTCTTCGGGACAAAAGCGACTCCTTCGTATTCCCATAACTGTCAGAGTAAACAAAACACCGTTAAGGATAATAGTCACAGCTAAAGGTCCCATGACGACTGCAAATGCGACCCATCCATTGCCGATCCAGCAAGTTACTCCTTATATAAGTCCGTAAGTAATGGGAATGGTGCCACTCCATACGAAGAACTGGTTCCATTGTCCGAGTGTTGAAGAATTCTGTGGGTTTGTAGTTATTAACTGTAGCTAAAACATATGATGAATTGAATTCGAGAAGATTCCCTTCGCATTGTGCAATTCTTTCCTCCTGGAATAGCATTTTCCACAAACATGCAACAAATACATATCTTGAAATTCGCACTTATATGGACCATACAATGCTGAGTCTTCGGTAACTGAAGGTGGAATGTGAAAAAACAAAGTAGACTCCATGGCAAACGGATCTGTATTAGGAAATTCTACAACTTGTTTCCAAGGTAACTCGGTGCCATTCGTCAGCATTTTTAGTTGGTTGCTCAAACATTTCTGTAACCTTTTTCCAAAGTAAGGACAAGAATGAAATTGGAGTCGATGATCTGGAATTTCTACTGCCAAGTACGTATGTAGAGGATACGACTATGTACATTGGTACAGCCTGGTCAAGTGTTGGACCTCCAGTTCAACAGGAACCGTAGGTGTCGCGGGGATTGGAGCATGCATGTCCCATAACCATAAACTTCCAAATAAAAAGTCTATTTGTGGAACTTCTTTTTCGTTGGGTTTAAATATAAGGGGTATTTGGCACATGAAGTCATCGTATTGAGCTAACCCATTACAAATGACGCAAAGCGGATCATTGTACCATGTGAAGTTCCATGTTCCAAGTGAAACTTATTTATGGCATTTAGCGATGATGTCATTATCATTAAAATCACTTGGACAGGAATCAACAAGTTCAGTGAAACATCTGCGCACATATTTTCATTGCTGAGATGCTAAAAGAAAGCAATCAGCACCGAAAGGTTGCACTTTGTAGTCTGTGAGTAGTTCCAGTGGACTGGAAAAGTCGGACAGCCATGCGATGTTTCCCAAATGGAAATAGTAGACTCAATAACTCCATTACATTGTGCGCCATAAATGTTCTTGTATATTAATCCGTCTATATCTTTAATTGGTAAGAACATTTCTGCCTTCACATATGAAGTTTTGTTTAGTTTTTGCTTACATTGTTCTTTCATTTCTTTTTTCGTTCCTACTGGACAACGGCTGACCATCAAATATCCAGTTGGATCATTGTTCAGTCCAGTCACAATATCTAACCCTGGCAATTTCCGACACTTAAATAGTTCCCTCGTGGGATAAGATGGTAGAAAATCTTGTCTTGTATGCTTAACATCCAAGCAACAATCTCCGTAATATTCACACATATCGTCGCACCGACAAGAAAAGTACAGGGGGTCTGTATTGTATTGTACATCACACGAAAGAGAGAAGTCGAAACAATGCTCTGTAATTCAAAACAGTTGTCAGATACTTTTAAGATTACATTGCATTTAGATTACTGTACATTGAGGGTTCTTTGTAGAGTGGGGAATGCCTCTACAACTAAAATGTAGTTTCTCAACCATTTGTAGTAGCTCGAGGCCTACATACGGTTATTGACAGACCCGAGGACCACCTGTGGACCGTAACATAATTATATAATTATAACTCTAACTATATTAATAACTCAAGCTATATTTATAGCTATAACTATATATATATA
>WURT03620972.1:0-20300 GCA_009936505.3 Holothuria glaberrima
GTGGTCTTGTCTCTGTATACAAAGTAAGCACTTCTGCACTTTTTCGTGGTGGTTGTGTCTCCCCTAGGCCTACAGTACTTAGTTTTTGGCTTCTCAACTGTGTTGGCTGTATACTCTTTGATGTTTCTCATAGCCTCTTTGGACTAGCGACTGACGACTTAACTTACCTTCGGTTTGCCTCCTCGCTGAAACGGTCCTTTCTGAACTCATTGAAAAAATACAGTCCCACTCTTATGCCCTGCTCTGCGCCTCCGACGAGCTCTGGCTCTTTCTGTCTTAAGACTGAGTAAACTAACATTGAACTATAGTTTACACTGGGCTATAAGCCTAACGTTAGGCCCAATACTGTGTCTATTATTTAGGCTACACTGTACACAGACAGTTCCTTGCAGGAGTATTGCAAATTTTGCGAAAGAATTTGAACGGCTCCCTTGATATTTTAATGAAGATGATCACTTATTGATAAAAATGAGCCTGCTGGAGATCGTTTAAACTTTAATTACATTGAAATGTTCCGATCTCTGAAGAAATGCCCCAAATAAAAACTTTTCGCTCGGATTTCTTTACGTATGTCACGGTCCTACTACCGAAATGCCCGATATCGCCCGTCGTACAATATTACCCAAATGTGTGAATGATTGCCCGTGTTGTGTGTTGCAATTGATCGCGAGTTGTGTGAAACTATGTACCAAGCAACTTCCTGGATGCACTAACGGGTGAAAAGCTCGTAGTGTGGGTTCAGTTAGAAGAAAAACGGATAAAAAATGGTAAGGTTATTGTATTGTCAGTGACCTAATAACATTATATGCATTTTTTCTGTTTGAATACTTATAAAAACTTTTTAACCACTATAACTACGATGGATGGCGTCTGAATTACAACACAAAAAGTTATGAAAAGTTTGAAATGCCAATGACGTACATGCTTTACCTATTAACTATTTGGATACCGTGTAAACAGCCTAGCAAGCCTATTAAGGGCGGCGCCGAGTTCTAAATATTCCCGGGGTGGGGCATGACCCGATTTTCAAATAATTTACCGCTTGAAAAATCAAAGTCAACGGGCTATTTTCGAACCGTGGGGAGACACTGTCCCGGCTTGTCCCCCCTCCCTTGGGTCCCCGCCCATGCTAAATTGTATTTTACTTGACCATGCAGTAGGCGATAGACTTCAGTAGGCCTATCGCACTGCACATGAGGGACTCTCAAGTTTTCTGAGCTGCCGGGTCATAGATCAGCCAAGTTGTCTCTGAATGTTTAGAGGTTTGGGGCTCCCAAGTCTTCCTCTGTGGCTGAATTTTCTTCCAAACTTAAAGGGCAATTCCCATAGTCACCCCAGACAGTTGCGATTCTCCCAACTAAGCAACTTGTAGCCCCCTCTCATGACTATGTTAACTTCCTCTTTTTGTGCAGACACAGTACTAGTTTATTGCCGTGCTCAAATGTCCTGGTGGGCATACAAGGATACAGTGTAATCCATACACTCTCAGGCTATTTGCATTGTGTGGAATGTGAGCTACTCTACATCTTTTGAATTTGTCAATCAAGGAGCAGCCACCAACTGAGAATTTTGATAACCCCACACTAAAATATATTTTGGGGTGACAAGTGTTTGTCTGTAAGTTGTAAATAAAAGATAGTGACGTTAAAATGATCCAACATGCATGTTTTGAATATTGTTGTTTGCTGTTTTGGTGAAAAAGAGCTTTTTCTATCTCACCATATTTACCCTACAAAGTACTAAATTAGCCTACATTTCTACGCCGGTCCCAGCTCTGAAGTGTTATCATAATAAAACCTTTCCTAATCGGGCAATCAATTCACAGATCGGGCATTCATTCACAGGTCGGGCAATCAATAACACACCACGGGCAATCATGCACACAGGTCGGGCATTCATTATGCCGACGGGCCCATCGGTCAATCAATGGGATAGTTCGAACGATCGGGGACGAAATATTTTTTCAGTCCATATATTTGTTACCACCGTATACGCTTACGGAACAATAACATTGACGCGGCCAAATATTTTTGCACACGGTATTCGCGTTTACATGGCAGAATATTTTGGCACTCCTTATTTCGCGTTGATACGGCCAAATAGAAAGTAACCAAAAACAAGTCACCCAGACCAAATATTTTGGCAGTCTGCATTCTCATTACTTCGGCCAAATATTTCGGCACAAGAAATCGCGTTTAACGGCCAAATCTCTGGTCACTCTATATTCGCTTATGTACGGCCAAATATAAAGCTAGATCGAACAAATATTGACACCACAGAATAAATTTTTACACGATATATGGTTCAACACTACGATATAGCTTTTACGGCCGTATAAATGGACACCATCAAATCATTTGGGTACACCAACATAAATTGGTGTCAAGTGCGTGCCATAAATTTCTGCTACTGAAATTCAAAGCAGTGTTGTGAAGGCATATGCGGACCTCAAATCCAGGTAAAAGCCCGGTTTTTAATTGGTTTTTTTAGAGAATTAAAAGTGTCTGATGCAGACACCTGAATGCAGGTTCTGTCAGGAAATTTTTATTTAATGGGACATTTCTGCCTGCTCGGGGCGCATTCGTCACGTGTTGCACTCCATCTCATGACCACTATTAAGGTAAGGTAATAATACAGTGGAGCTAGTCTGATCACACTTTTTCGAAAAATAGAGGTACATCTTCAACATCTGTTGGGGCCACGCATCATAGGCGTAGGAAGCGGGGGTTGGGGGCTAAAGTCTCCATTCAGAAATGTCTGTGAAAATTGAGGCAAGATGCTGAGAATTTTTCGGGTATGTTTAATGAAAGAAAAAATAAATTGCAATGATGTAGCTAAAGGAAATCAATAGTTTAAAAACTTCCTTGATAATTAAAATGAAGTTCCGATTCAAATTGCACCAGTACCTCTATATTCGGTAATTCTGCAGTGTGTGTTTCAATGGTTCAACTGAAATTATTATCAGTTGTGTATTTTAGGGCATGGCTATTTGGCCCTCACTGATGCCAATTATTTTTAAGTAAATTTTGGCTACACCACTGATTATTGTCATTATTGATTGTAAGGACACCACAAAAATTAATAACCAAAATGGAAGGGTTATAACATGGCAAGTAATTAAATGTTATTGGCATGCGATCATTGCGATGAAATATCCGATGCATGTGCATGTATTATGTACATTACCGTGTTGAACGCGCGGGTAGTGGGCGAAAAATTCTCCATTACATTTTTCGGGCATGTCATTACAGCTCCCCCTCTGCCCGCCCCAAATCAAATTGGGTTTCTACGCCCATGAAAGAAAATGTCGTAATAGTCCAAGAATGTTTGTGGGGACTCCATGCACGTATTGCCTAAAAACTTTCCCAGAATAGAAGGCAGTGAAGTAACCAAAAGGGTGCTTCAGGAAGTTTGTCAACAACATGCCCTTCTCTTTACTCTATTCTTCTATATGACCAAAATTAGAATTTACTAAATAAAGGACATTTTCCACCCATATATAATCAGTTCTAAATATATCCCAAAGATAGCACCATTTTGCATTTAAGCAGCCTTAAATTAGCAAAGAATTCTTCAAAAGGGGAGGGATACACCCACTACCCTTTTCCCCTTCCCCAGGACGGTACCTTTATGTAGGAACAAAGAAAGAATCTTCCACTGATGTGTACAAACGCAGGCGCTCATAAAATACATTTTACACAGACTAGGTCTGACTGACTGAGGTGGTACTACGACGTCATTTGTGGCCTCCCCCCACTCATCAAACCCTTGCCGGGCCACTGATATAAGCCACGTCCTGAGAAGTACACACATTCCTCTTTAACCTTTTCCCTAGGACGGCCGTCAATAATGGCCCAGTGGTCGACATTCTTGCAAATTTTAAAGTTTCAATCAAGCTGGTATGGCATGAATGAAAAGTTTGAAATAAGCCTTTGTATTTGCTGCAGTCTTCTCCACAAACAATTTGTCATTTCCAGTGCATGAATATGCTGGAGAAATGGAAAATGATAGCACCATTTTGCATATAGACCCCATCCTGAGACAAACATTTTCCAAGGGGATGTAACTCCTCCCCTTTCCTTAGACCCCTTGCCCAGGACGGTCATCACCCCTCCACAAGCATCGTCAACCCCCCCCCCCTACAGTAAAACCTGGATCCGCCCCTGTTATAATTAGGCTAAGAAATTTTAAACGGGCTGCAACTAACATTAGCACATAAGGCTGTATGAGATTCATTTGCTAGGTTTACATCTGTGCTGTGTATACACGAAAACAACACTGCACTACCTGGTTTTGGGTACGTATACATGCAATTCAGTGTATGCTTGCATATGTACTGTACTGTAGTAGCTGTAGTTACAAGGCCAAGGTATATTTACATAAATTAATTTGTATAAACCATATAACGACCATAACCATTGTGTCTAGTTAAAATCAGTAAAAGGAGGGTTAAGCTTTTGAAAAGACAGGCACGGTACTTCAGTGTAACCTGCATTTTAGTTTAAACTATGCAAACCATCATTTCTATGGGATATCAAGTGGTAGCCCGTGGGCCATTTGTGGCCCACAGCGTGTACAGAAATGGTCCTCAGAATATGACTCTCTCCCTTCAAAACACACATCTTCCCCGACTCCTAGGATGTTGGTCTAACACATCATCAGTTTCCTGATGTGCCTAAAATGATGATACCTGACCATAAACAGCCAGGTATGTTGTTAGCTTTTGATGACAGCTGCACACAGTGGTATATGTACATGAATCATGTAGGTCTTACTAGGTTCTCAAGTCTCAAGATTTGAGAAGCCTCAAAATTTTAAAAATCTAACGAGCTGTGTACTGAAGACCTGGCTACTACAATTAATTTTCGGTATTTAAGCAGAACTAAAAGTGGCCCTTGGCTGAAAATGCATGAGAGCTAATGCTATAAGTGTATGAAGGAAAAACATGTAAATAGCCAAACTAAGCTTCACTTTTCGCATTGCTTGTTTCAAGGCTGTTGTGTACTCATACACTCTTAAAAAGTTGGGTAATTTTAGTTGGGCGCTTGTTTTTATGACCGGTATCGGATATTTCTTTTTCCAACAAAAGGTTTTTAAGCAAAACACAACAAAAAGGGATCGACCAATAATGAATAAAAGGTATTTGTCCAATTTGGGGTAATTTCCAGGCTCAAAATTTGCGCAATCCACATACGTAAATGTGATAAAGTTATTGAACATATGGAAATATGAACGTTACGTGCGAACTACCGTATCTCACGTCCACAGTCAAAGCTAGTTTATCGAACAACGACAGACTCGATGATGGAAGTCTCAGATCACCTTGAGGAATGGTGGTTTGAGGGTTGTTGATTGTGTTTGAGAGTAAATATAAGCATTATGAAATTTTGTGGAGTACTTGATGTTGATATCACACTTTATGACCAAAACGGTTAAGGAAGAACTAGGTCCCGCAAGTGAGCCAAGGCCCTAATCCATTGTCCCACCCACGCTAAGCTAGCCTAGCCTAACGCTAGGCTAAGGTACTTTAACGTTAGAGTTTGAGCTTGGTTAGCCTAGACTCGGTTAGGCTAAAGAATTGGGCTTGGGCTTCCTAGCAACATCATGTTTGCTCTGATCGTTTTGGTAGTAAGTTCGATACACAACCATTGAATACTGCATGCGATATCCTTTTGCTCATTTTAACTTCACCACAATTTTCGAGTCTCCAATCTCCCATTCTTAAGGATAATATGATATTTATGCAATGTAGTAGGACATGCCTACACTAAGGTCTTTACAATAAATGCAAAAGAATTGGACTCACATTCCATAGAGTAGAGGGATAATACATGGTGCCAGCCATAAATTACCCATCAAAAGAATGCTTTCTCAGCTAATATCACTAAATTTTACCAATAAAGGGTACGTTTTAGCCAATATGGGGGAAGGCACTTGTTGGGTAATTTAGGGGGTTGTTTTATTGGTCAAACTTTTTACCAAACCATTAGGTAAAGCTATTACCCAACGAGTGTTGGGGAAATTTGCCCAATATTGGTTGGATATATACGTGCCCAGGGGTGGTAAAAGATTGGTTAAAATATTTGACCAACTGTCTGAGAGTGTAAGAGCATTTATTTTTAAGACCACTTAACACAGCTCAAAAGTTAATTTGTATGTCAATTCTTTAACACCTTCACTATTATCGTAACGGTACTGTGACTTACTCGACTGCAATTTCTTCTTTCTCCAATGCAGAAACTGCAGTGCACATTATCATGTGTTCTTTTACTTTGTATGTTTAGTTGTAAGAGTTTAGAAATAATGGTAGGGGCAAAGCGAAGGTAAATGTTATATAATTTGACTACTTTGTATGCAAATGCTCGAAACAGCAGGTGTTTTAGGAGCACTTGGTATATACTTAACCATTTTGGGTTGCAAAGGGGCACATTTGACCTTTTATGGAACAGCTCAAAATAAATTCGTGACATACTTATGACCCCAAGCTCCAGACTATATTGTCAAAATTGTTTCTTGAAATACCCCAGTTTCTATGCTTGAGTATGTCCTGTATGATTGTTCTGTATATCATTCTCCTGCCCTGCATGCTTGTTCCTGTACCTATTACATTACCCTTCAACATATAAAATTTACATAGGCTGCCCCCTTTCCCTATTGGGGACCCCTGCAGGTAACAACACGGATAGTGTACAGTTTCATTCTCAATAGACTGTACTTTTATGTAGAACAATTTTAGGCATACACGTCTCAGCTATTCATCTAGACGTTGTGAGCTCCCTCTCCCACAGGTCAACCTCCCGAAACTCCATCCAAATAGAGGTTTGACAATGCAGTTGGACTCGGAGTTGGCCCGGACTAGGATTCTGGTGGACTCAGTCTCGGCTCGGACTCGGGGCGCTCTGTACTCGGGACTTGACTTGGACTCTGACTCGCTTGGACTCGAAGCGGCTCGGACTCCAACCCTGTTGATACGAATAAATTAGGCCTTCTTTGAGCCTCAAGGGCCGCTAAAACAGGCCGCCATAGTAAAAGTAGGTATTAGTGTTAGTACTGGAAAAGTTGGCTACATTTCTTTTCAACTATTTTTTGCACAAATTGAAGTGCTGAAGATGATAAAGTAGGAAAAGAAAACAATTCAGAGTATGATCTAGAAAGAAATGTACAAAATTGTAATGCAGTTATTCCCTAAAGTAGTATTAAGATAAATTACTGAAAGAATTCAAAATTTAAATGATCGAATTGAAATAGTTAATCTGCATTTAAATTCAACTTCAGGACGGAAGAGCAAGTTTACCATAAAAATAAGATGAATATAGGTCAAATCACAGAGCGTTCTTATACCTTTCGCCGGCTATCTTTACATGACGTCACCAAAACTTCAAACCGTTGCTGCATAATGTGGCAGTGGGATCTTGAATAGTGCATGTCCAAATAGAATGGAAACAGCTGTAAAGTAAAGAGCCAGCTATGTATTGTAGTGTCTTGTATCCGAAGCGATTTGTGCGGAGAATTAAGTGATCTGAATCAACGCATAATTCTTTTTTGATAATTTCGATACTACAATCTTTCAAAATCATGAATGCAGTTGTACACTAAAATGTAACACAAGTATAGCGATAATTATTTGTGCAAGTCTCATCTACTTACATACTAACTAACCCACCTACTTACCTGGTTACTAAGATCAATCACAAGCTTGTCAAGCAAACTCTAAGCGAATAGAGTATGACAGACGGATCAAACACATAGATGAAGAGAACAAAAGATTCACAAACAAACAAAAGGTGAGTGTCGGTAAAGAAAGTACAACGAATAAAATAATTTTCTCCCCTTAGTATTCCTGAACGCACCAGTATCTACATATTAATCTCTTCAGGCGGACCAATTGCAAGCAGTAACATGTAACATGTGTAACTTGTTACAACCGTTCCTGGGAGTTTCGTCGTGCAAACATAGTTATCAGGGACAATACTATTCAAGTACCTAACAGTGTACCAATACAAACAAAAGCTTAGTTATAGTACTAAAATGTCATATTTAAGACCCTGGTAATGATTGTGACAAAGAGTGACCATGGGTTAAGTTACAGTAAACAGTACAATAGGAGATATTGAGCACTTTAGATTACCTGATACGAAGGAGGACAGCAAACATTGGGTGACGCATAACGCTAAATATTACATCAATACAATTAAACTATGGTAAAATGAACACAACTTGGATCAATTTTAAGTCACAGTCTAAGATCACACCTGACAGCTACCGTCATTTTATTTCAGGTTGGTAATGTGTATCCTAAGTGCGATTGCTAGTGACAAAATAGTATGATAAAAATCTATTGTTTGGTTGAAGATTTGCATCTGATGAGCTTGTCCGTATAAACTCTTTTAAGACTCTTTCCAATAACTGTTGGTTAAGAAAGTTTATGACCCTAAGAGCGGGGGTCTGAGGAGCATCCCTCTAAACTTTTAAGGCCTACCTTTCTACCTCCATCCATTTAATCCCCACAAATTGTTGCCATAATTACCTCCTCCTATCTTAACTAGATGATTACCTGCCTTGATGAACGCAATGTAGTTGTCGGCTGGAACAGATATTTACTATCTATATTTAAGTGCGCATACCCTGATGGATTCGTTAAATCGTCTTTGATTTGAGTACTTGTAAACACCTTTTCCCGTATTCTTCTTTCCTATCATTCGCTTACTTTAATCGAGCTAATATTATTTGGTACTTGAGATTTGCTTTTTTAATAACAAGGAAGAGTTATATGAAGTGCCTTTCATGTTCGAAAGGAAGTTAAAAGATGAGGCATGTACAACAGCAATTAGAACAGCCGGAAAAAGCAAGTGGAGCTAAATCTTTTTCCTCCACTTTGACTCAGGGTATCTTTATTTGTGGCGGGTCGTGGAAAGTCCTGTTGGATAGTATTACGGCGATTTTTGCCTGTTACAAAGATAATGAATAACGTAATTATTGAAAGGTTCACTTAAATATATCTGTGGATGGCAATTCATTATTCATTATTATTTGAAACATATATTTGTTTTGGGCAAACCCCATCATGCCCATTCTGCCATCAGAAATTTATTTTCAAAGTTCGCCTATGATACATCTCTCCTAAACACCTACTTGAATGGTATTTATTCCTTCTCCAATAAAGGAATGAAACCTATCATACATGCCTTCATAAAGACAGTTTATATCTTGCCTATATCAACTGTAACTGCGTGCAAACATGTCCAGAAGATCAACAGCTTCAAACCTGATGCTGGGGCTGTATAAGCACATATGATGTACTGCATTCTCGTAAGTCTACATATTATGCCATAATGGATCATAGACCATGTACGGAGGTCCACAGCTCATTGTACAATTATCTTGAAACCACTTGGCACCACTATTGTCATACCATTAAGCTCAACAAGTACAATGACTTTGGTCACGGAAAGCATGATAGCGGTCCATAAGCTTTGTTCAAAGTCTATGATGGGAGGAATTCGCTAAGAACTAGTTGGGCTAGTGAATGGACATTTAAGTATTACCTCCAGGTTACTGCACATGCATGGGGATTGATTCTGCTCTGTATGGAGTGTGCCCATTACATATGTAAAGCTTCATTCAGGAATGAGTTTGTATGATTGTTGTAGCTCATTTTGAATGAGTCACTACACATGCCGACGTGTAAATGACTGGTGTTTTTATAATGGACTCCTGCCTTGTACACTATGTTCGACTGGCTACAGTTGACCGTATTTCACCACCTACGTTTCCGAAAGCTGGGAGGGGTACGGGATGCTCTCTCTGTACCAGTCAGTCCTTGATTCATGCATGGAGCAAAAACCTAAAGTGGACTACTGATCCCAGAATAGAATAACTTCCTGCTCTACTTGAAACCCGTTTTGAAATGGCCAGTTTGCTGTATTGAATCCCCTCAGTAAGACTGCGAACACGTTACGAACAGCCATGCCAAACGGGGACCCTTCGAATCCAACACACTACTTTTCAATCATGTAGGAGGGTTAGGTATTGGTGGATTTTGTAGTCATTTTTACCCTTTTGTGAAGTATGAGACTTGATTTACTATCCTCAGATTGAACATATTGCATTTTAACGTGTTTAACTGGGATTTGCAAATTTAAAGCAGTCTCGCCTTTTCCGGAAGGGGGGGGGATTCAAAAACAAGCCTATAAGTGAAGGCCAGGTGACATGTATTGTCATTCACTGTAATGCGATTTAAAAACAGATAGAATTAAACTGTTAAGTCAATTACACTGTCAAGTCATTTATTCCTGATTATTAAAGGGAGCCTCACAATTTTCAGTCGTGTAATTTGAGGAGTCTAGCCAGGGTTAACCTAGCAGAGGCCACAAAGCTTCTTGGCGAAGAGGCCAGCAAACCTCCTCCCAGACTAAGGCTAGGGGTGCCGAAAGAACATCGAACGCAGAAGTTTCTCTGAGGTTTGGATTTTCTGTTGAAAAAGGTATCATTTAGGTTTTTAAAGATAATGTACAAAATTTGGGTTTCATTCAAGGAAATAAGAAATTTGGGGTTTTCTACAGCTAAAATATGCTCTTGCTAAGATCAAAACCGAAGATCGTGGGGGCGCTTGGACGTCGCCCGGGATAACATAGGCCCATTTTGTTGAACTCAAAAGACTCTTCGACGAAAAAAAATTCCCCTATGTTGCAGAAAGCCTCCGGACAGGGGCGTGCCTCTCCCCTCTGCCACCCACCAGGGTCGACCTCACAGAAGCGTTGATAGCGCTATCAACTCCACTAACAGCGCTGACAGCAAATTTTTGGCTCACAGAAGCTTACTGTTAGAGGGATTAGCCATTAGTCCTGATAGGCTATCAGTAAAAGGCCGGACAGAAACTATCACTACTGGTAATGTTGTAAAAACTCCCTAACAGTAACCAAAGCACGGATAGTGATTTTGATCGCACAAAATTTAATTTCTAATGGAGGAAAATGTAGCGGGCAGCGGCCGATCGATTTCAGGTTTGCAAAGATATGCAAACCTGCAAAAGAGAACTATGACAATGAGGTTGCCTATAAAATGACTTTTCAAACAAATTTCTCTGTATCTTTTCGATATTGTAGGAATTGAATAAGAAGAACGGTACCTTCAGTTGCAAACATGTTTTCGTGATGAAGGCTTAGCAGCAGGGGACATCAGTGAGAAATTGTCCCCCACTAAATTTAGTAATTAGTAGTAGTGCTAAGGGGAAATGGCTGCAGACTGACTGGGCTTTGAAAAATTCACACTTATTGTGAAGTGGCTTGGATGCAAAATGGTGCTATCGTGGTAAATCTTCGTAAAGCGTTGAATTGAATATGTGTTTAGGACTTTTCATGTTTAGTGATTTTTTTTTTTTTTGGTAGGGTAATTGGAGGGGATGTTGCCTCGGTGGGAGAGAAGACACCTCTATCTACTCTTTGCGAAATTCTAAGTTTTCCTAGATCTAAAAAAGTGGTGTTATCTTCAGTGAAGCTTTGGACAGATAACATGATCTGAAATTTTAATTATTTACTAAATTTTCGGCTGTGGTATAGCACTTCAACAAGGCTGGTATCCGGTGCGGGGTTCTCCCTAGTGCTGTTAGTAAGCCACCGGAGGAGCCACAAACGGTTGACTTGTAGCCATAGCGTAGGTCTGTTAGAAAAAAGATGGGGTGAATGTCATATTTTAGAAGTTGCACCTAAAACATCCCTAACTTTTGGATTTCATGCTAAGTTTGTTTGATAAAAATTAGATTTCATGAAGAAAAATTAGATTTGATTTCCAGGAAAAATGCAGTCACCCCAATTTAAAAGAGTGTACCCGGGTTATCTATTTGATGGCTTTTGAAGATCATGCTATAATACATTTCTGAGTTGTGAAATTCACGTGTAGGGAAATTCCTTGGTTTACCTTGAATATGCAATATTTTTTATTCTAACAAATCACGAAAGATACCTGAAGTAAAACAAAAAGGCATTTATAAGATATAGCTGTGTTTTAAAATAAGTTTTTGGCCACTCATTATGCCCTTTATATTAAAAGTTTCCTTACCAGCTCATTGAGTTTAGCTAATGATTAAAGGTAACCATATGCTATTTTATCTTTAGCCAACGTATACGCTGGTGAAGCTGTGTGTCTTGTAGGAGGAATACTATGGTTTATTCGTCAGGAGGAGAAACCCGCAAAAGAACGCATCCACGGCGGGGACCCCCGGGAAAATTTGAGGAAAAAGGAACCCTTGTTATGCAATTTCCCAGGTTTTGGGGTCTTTGCAAACAATTTGAACACTGAATTTTTCAGCTTTTCCGTATTAATTTTCCCTCAAAAACGTCAATTTTTCTTTACGATTTGGAAATCTCAAGGGGCAGTTTTCCTCTACCCCCGGAGGCTACGTCCATCAGTGGGAGGTTATACCGCCCTAAATTAGTAGTACATAACGCATAGCCTCACATATTGTATAAATTAACAAGGATGTAAATGTTTGGCTTTTACCAACACGAAGGATGAGCATCTAATGCAGGTCTAAGTGACGCGATCTATGGACAAATTCTAACGGTTTCTCCCTTTTATTAGTGGGAGCATGCCTGAATAAAACACTCCAAATGGCGATTACTGGCCAAACCAACTGAGAAATCCCCGATTTGTAATATCTTCATGAGTTTATCAGCGCCTTGTCAGTGAACAGCTCTGTCAGCGTCTTCTGTGCGGTCAGTTTGCACCTGCTGATAGTAACAGGTTTGATAGAGAGTTAATAGCGCTATCAAAGCTGTCACCATATACAAACGCTCCTGGCGAATAAGTCGACGAATTAACCAAATAATCACTCTCCTACTGCAAAAATCAGAAAGCGCATTGTGATTTTAAACAATGCATGAGTTCGTAAATGTGCAGTAAGCCATATGAGCCAAAGTATTTATGTAAGATACCGTACCAAAAAACAAATCCCTAGAGCCGTTACTTTTTCATTTTCGCTTTAACTGAAGTTTGTATCAGTGGGGCTCTTTTTTTATTTCCGTCCATTTTGCTCACAAGATCAGCTCTCTGTCTTTCTTTTTATTTAATTTGCTTAAAATTGTTCTGATCGGTATCGGTTGTGGAGTGGATTTCTCTTTCACTTGCGTAGCTTAATTTCCCCATTTAGCATATCGAGTTCCATAGAATACACAAAAAATTGCCATCTGGACTGTTTCCCCAGAGTGTATTCAATTTTCTTCTACACATCTCTTTTTTCAGCAAATTTACCTGGGTATTAATGTAGCTTTCTTAAAGCCCTGGACAACGGTTTACGGCTTAGAAAAAATATCAATATTGAAAATGGAGGATAAAATCCAAATCCCAGTTGCAGAATTCAGTAGAGTTATAATCTACCTGGAGTTAGGTGAGTATCGCTTCTTAATATGGAAAACGAGTGGCGTCGCCAAACTTTTCGAAGTGGGAGAAGAACGCAGGGGGACAACCGTCAACCGTAGCACACCAACATCAAAGACTGAACGACACCTGAGTCGAAGGGTATCCTTGTAAGTGCTGAGACCCACAGGTTTGCTCGATGGCCACTGGTTGGGTCCAGGAACAACAAAGCCCGTGAAGGCTCTGAGTATGTACAAATTGTGACAATAAGGATGAAACATTTATCTATCTGCAAATGAATTCCCATTGAATGCGCAATAATGAGAACACAAAAATAAAATTACAATTCGACATCTTTTGCCTGAAGTGGGCTGAAGCATTAATGATTCGTGTGGGTGGAGAGTTGTAAGTAGGGACGAATGTTTGCATTGAGCTTAAAAGCAATAATTCCACCCATGCTGTCCATTAGGAATTAATGTTGAGGCAACTACCTACCCGGCATGCCACTGAGAATTGTCCTCACATAAAGGCATCAAAAGCTTCTGCGACGGTGGATCTGAGAGGCCTCAGCATGAAAATATGGAGCAGAAACACATGTACAGTATGTGATTTAATGGATTCTGGAAGCCTTAAATCATTATTTTATGTCATATGCTTTTCCAATAAATGAGAAAAGGTGGCCGGTGCGTACTAACAACCCAGGCGCAAGAATAATTTGAATGGTGGTGTTCACAATATTATAGGAAAATTTCGTGCTAGCACTTTTACCAGGGAGTGACAATCGAGGTATTACCGCTTTATGATACCTGCGGTGTGGTGCTTGGCTCCGCCTCAGTGAGTCCCCATGGGAGCAAAGTTCACGTTGCAAATGTTAAGGGACCGTTGCTTTAAAATGGACATTAGCCTATGCGATGAAGCTATTTAATTATCTTCTCATGTAATTGGATGCACGTTGAATTAAGGCTACAAAATTCGCAATCATATCAGGTTTGCAACATGAAATTGAACTAAAAGAAAATTGATGTAAGAATTGTATCGAATAGAGAGGATTCACTGCTGCGGTTGACCGATGGCTGATAAAAAAGATGCTGAAGCAATATTCTGATTTCCAGTAAGCCAGCATTTCATAAGGTTGGCAAATGGGACTCGGATACGCGCAAAGAGCCCCTAAAATATGTACTTCTGAGAATTTTTTGTGCATTTTAAGGCCCCTAATTGACTTAAAAGGCACAGTGGGTTCTCATGTCGATATTGCCTTACAAAAGGTGTGTTTTGAAAACATTTTGTGAATACCCACAATCTTATCATTGGGGTGGGGGTCGGGCACACAGGGGATGGGGAAAGAAGAGAACTGCTGCTGACATTTCCCCTCCCCCTCCTCATCCCTTCCTCAGGCTCGCAATTAAGACACTAATATTTTAATATCATATAAATGCTTTACTAACAAGTGATCCAACAGGAAATGATTGTTTTTCTATATTTCAGAAAATCTTTCTGGTGATGAATGCAGGAGAATAATGAACACTGCCGTTTTCAGCTAAAATAGATGGAAAAATCAGGTCATGTTACCGCAAACCCAAAATTTGCTCCGTGAATTTTATAAGACGTACAATAAACAGCTGTCAGTATTCATGAACGATGACAATTTTTTGTTCGGCTACTGAGCTTGCGAGGACTTTGTGACAGAGGGACAGCCTGTTCAAGTTTGAATCAACCTGAATTCTGTAATTTTGAAGATATGAACAATTGATTTAAAAGTACCAAGTCCTGTCTCTTTTACGGCTATCTATAGTTTGTGTCGACTGACTGTAGCTCTTGGTTAAACATATTTAGAGGCAGGAGAAACCTACAAAGCCGAGATGATCAAAATTTTCGAAAATGTGTTATTTTGGAGAACTATAACTGATTAAAGCCTGCTTCTGGATATATTTAAATCAAATGTATAGCAGAGAAAATAACAAAATACTGGCAAAATAAACCTGGATTAGTTACGCGCTACGCGAAACTTCCATTTACGTTAGTATGTTATTTTTCGTTTATTCCTGTGTAATATGTCTTTGCCCGCTTTGGATCCAGAACAATCTATTGTAAATAAAATTACTGCTACATCTGTTCTAGACGCTCTCAATTGTTGGACCTCGGAGCTTTGCATTGTGGGTAAATTCTCGTAGAAACAATTACAACACTACTTCTTAAAGTTATAGCAGGGGGAGGCGGTTGTGCTTGCCGTTGTGTTCCGTTAACTTCAAAGATACTAAAACATCATGTGACGTTGCTTTAAAGTAAAAAATGTTACTTCTCTTCATATTGTGTTCGAAACTCAAAATGGTGCAATATATAGAGGAAAGAATAAGCCACAGTGCACTATTCATCATAGCTTATGACCCCGAATGATACAGCTCGAACACGCCTGGTACCAATGTCTGCTGTTCTCATGATACAAACTTTCATAATGAAATTTAAGGATACCTTAAGTTAACAGATCTTAAGTTAAGTTAAAATAATAGTTAAGTTTTGGCACAGTTAAACCTTATATTTGTCCATATTCTACTATAAATATTCAAAGCATTTTTACCCCTTTTCTCCCTCTAGATCAACCAAAATGGCGGAAGTAACAAAATGAATGCCTTTATAACGATACTTTATTAAAATAAAGAAAAATGTGCACGAAATATATGTTAGACACAGTTGCTCTTTAAATCTGTTTTTGTTGCATGCAAAATAGTCAGAACTTATTTTTTAGAACATTTTTGTTGGAATTCAGTCAACCTAGATGGCAGAAATAGTACACACAAAATATTATCCTAGGAACAGCACCGCTGGAGGTATTACTGTCAACCTTAAATTGGATTAACTGATGGCCATATTGGATTTAAATGCAGTTAATATTTCATTATTAAACATAAACCCCTTGATGGTTTTTTTTTTAATATTTTATTTCACAAATTCGGATAAGGTTATGCACGGTAAACTCACAAGCAGTAGCGGAGCGTCCATGTTATCAAGGGGGTCGTTCGTCCCCCCCCCCCCCCACCGATGGACTCAAATCGCCTGTCGGCGCCCTTTTTAGGTTTTTACCGTACTGAAGCATAGGGTATGTATCTACTTCAAAGAGCCCCTCCGGGTCATTCTCTCCCCCCATGAAGCCATTACGCCCCCTGGCTACGGGCCTGTCGATGCTTTAATCCCTTTTAAATGTCTGTTGTAGTTTTTATCTTATTATCATCTCATTTAGCGTCGCCTTGATATTAATAGATTCTTAAGTGAAATAAGTTTCATTTGGCTGAATCTCCAGATTAAAGCTGTAGATCACATTACCTTCTCCCGTACGGTTCACTATTTAAATGAGAATTGTGAATAGGAGTTTCAGCTTCTCGGTCACTGAAAAGACCACAAGCGAGGACGTCATTTACATCAGGGTTACCCCGACTGATGTGAACCTAGCATGTTCATACGTAGAGACCAAGACATTCTTAGAGGAGAGGGATACGATGATGAATTCAAAGTTCACCGAAGGCACAAAACGAGCGCAAAGCGAGAGTTTGGAAGCGAGAGGTGTAGGGCCTGTGTTCGCCTGTTTTTGACCCTAGTTGGGTCTAGGGACTGAGTACGATGAAACAAGGTAATCAAGCTCCGGAAGTTCTCACAATACCACAAACTAGGAGGCAGAAAATCCTTTGCAGTTGATCTGTTGAAGAGATTTATACAGTCTAAGGTTTGTAATCTAAGATCATAATTACTACGTTTACTGTTTACTGTTTACACCCCATCTTGGCCAGCCACATCGTTAATAGATGGACCACTTGGTGTCATTGACCTATCGTACAAGGACAGGACTTAGTTACAGACGTGGGTTAAGGAAAATTCGAGGGAGGTCACGATGGTGAACCTCAAGTGGACGAAAATTACAATACGAGTAAAGGTCGAGTTTGTTCCATTAGAAAAGACTCAGTACTAGTACAAAGCCCGAGCTCTCGCAAGATAACATAATTGCAAGGCAGAAAATAGGTTTCATGTAACTCCCATGAGAAGATTTTGTTTTTTTCAGATTTGTAATAGTCAACGTTATTGGCTGGGTTTATAAACCGATTGCAGCCTGCCAGACCTCTTCGCAGACAGGCAAGTTGGGGAAACATCCTCGATCGAACCAAGAGAGGCCGTAGTCATACTGTGGGTTAAGATGGAGGGATGCACCGAAGTTGGACGACGGACCGTTGATGCCAATGGAAAGAAGGTATCCTACTCTGGGGTAGTTACATTTATTCAAGTGAGTCAAGAGTAGCATCGTGAAGCGTTTTGATTTTATAATTAGCAGCGGACGGTCCGATCACACTCAGTATACACAGGGGCTCGAGGAATCAGAGTAGTTGGCTACTCATCAGGGTACACCACAAATTTTTGTACCATGTGAGAATCTACCATGTGAGGTTGACAGTACAGAGTGCAAATTTGGCATTGTAAAAGGAAAAAAAAAACTGAGGAAGAATTGTTAACTGACGGATTGGTGTTGCAATTCACAGAACTCAAAAGTCTGATATCAAGTTGACTAAATGAAACTTTTAAAAATGGCAGTACCTAATAAGAGCCGTGGCATGTTCTATAACAATGGCTATAAGCAATAATTAACAAGAGTTATGGAGTATGAGTTTTCGGAGGAGTGAATATAGAATACCAAAATTTGAAAATACATTTCATATCTCGTAATGGAGAAAAGTATCGGTCTGTAGAGAGGTTCCAAATGGAATTGTGTTTTAATCAGCAGCAAATATGGCCTTTTTTAACTGGTAAAAATTGGCAAATTTGGCAAATTGGCAATAAAGAAGCATTACCCGAGACAATTTTACAATAAAGAAATACAAGGAAGGACGAAAACGATTGTATAAAGTGATCAGGTCCTTTACGTAACACGTGTCTTTTATCTTCCAAAGAATTACAGTTTTTCAAAAAAGCTCTCTGCCGATTAAATCACATAAGTGTAACCAACTCAAGTAACGATCAACTAATGTGCCTACAGTTAATGCAGTTTCAGCAAAGAAATATCAACATTCAATAATAGAACACGGTTTTGTTTCTTCAATTTTTCCTTTCTGGTGTGAGCGGAAAAAAACTGCAATTGAGTGTCTTAGCATTAAATTGTAATTTCTAAGCATGAACCCATCAATGACATGGATTAGCGGATAAATCTTTCCATTGTCCTAAAGAGCAATAGTATCATAAGCATACAAAGTGAATAAAAATATGGAGCAAACCTGAGCTAACTTATAAAAATTTGTCCTTGGGGTGCACCAGCATTAATATTACGTAACATTCAGAGATACTGACAACTGCCTGTAAATTATCTTGAAACCATGAATTGACAATGCCATGAACACCATAATATTGAATTTTCAGCACAATTGTACTGTAGATCTAGCACATTAGGCGTCTTAGACCTATAAATAAACTACAGGGCCTGGAAACCTGTTACTTTTAACAAAATTAAAGATGTCATAAATACAACTTATCAGAGCATGGTTCATCGAGCATGAGTCGTAGAACGTTTGCCTGTCGAAATGAAAATTCCTCCTTACCGAAATTAAAAAGACGTCCATAATACTCGACAAACAGATTTGTTTATACGCAAGAAAAAAGGTTGTCGTTGTCTTAAATTTGTATTGTGATATCTATTGGCAATGAAACGGGAGAAAAAACAACCTCTTTCTTTAACGATAGTGTCGTCACGGTATTAAATTTACAAGTATTAAATAGAATCTTCCACTCAGCCACTTCTTCTATTCATTTATTGTGCTCTTTTAGTTCTTACGGGTCCCAAGATGTAGAGGTCTGAATATCAAGCGGTTGTTCATGTTCAGTCTAAGCCATCTCTTGAGGACGTAGCTCCTTTGGGGAACAGAACTCCTTTCGGACGTTTCGCTTTCGCCCTACTGCTGTTCGTTGGAGTCGAGGTGACTTTGGGAAAAGTGGTCAGTATTTCATGTCTTGTTCATCTTCTTCAGGAGAAACATAATAAGAGGATGTGACTTGCAGAAGTTGCTGGAAAAATATGGTTACGTGATCTGAAAAAAGGAAAGAGGTCTTTTATCTGTTTGCATTAACTGTAATCGAATCTTGCTATGCGTGTGAATGTTTCTAGGAAATATCCCAAATTAAGGTTACCCAATCCTCCCAGATATGGCATGCTACACAAGAAACAAAAGAAACCGGCTCATACTTTATTTGACATCACAAAGCTTACATTGCATTTCAGGGGACTTATCAGTTAGACGCAACCATTTAATTTCCTTAACCGTAGGTTACTGGATCAAAAACTATCTTGAAATTCATTCTTCTCTTGATACTCATTCTTGAATTTTGAATCTTCACTTCTTGAATGTTCAAGTCAACGTAAAGATGAAAGTAACTTGCAGATAATCCAAAAAGAAGAAAGATGGTTACCACTAACGGTTAACTGGATACCAAAATGTCTATGTTTTGAATCATCACAGAGGACAGACGTGCCAAATCGACCACAAACCGAACCTGAAGGAAGTGGGATTTCCCTTTTACTAGGTTATTATGATTTTGAAAAACAGACACATTTCGTTCCCAATTACCATCTTGCATCATTACACTATTTCATCATATAAACCAAAGCGCGGGTCACACTAGAGCGATTTCGGATAGGTCCGATTTTTGTGAGTTTTAGTTAAAATCTTCTCCATCCCTTGTCAGAAGGAGCCAAAAATTTGCCAACCTGTGTAAATTTGTGATTTGTATCAGAGAACTACGAGAATGATATGTAAGCTAATTATTTCGTGAGGTCACATCAACAGACAGCGTTTATCGGAAACGCGTACAAAAATTGGATTGATTTCTAACACATATCGCTCTGTTTAGTTTAACGTTTGAGGGTCAGGAAGCCATTTGGCTCATTGACGACCCTATACCAGAGTGAGCGTGGATGAACA
>WURT03621083.1:0-20299 GCA_009936505.3 Holothuria glaberrima
AAGGGTCCAGGGGCCACGAAATGGACCCAAATTAGTGTGTAAGTCAATGGAGGAATAATTGGTGGTGTGCTACCTTACAAGAATATATATTTTAGAGGTGTGAAAATATATCCTATTCATCCAGTTCCCATCTCCATAGCTTTTCCATTGCTGAGGTATAAAATGTTGAAAAATATTCACTTAACTTGAAATAGTCAATTGCGCAATAATCTGTGGTGTTCTTCTTGTACAACTCACATTACTTGCTTTTGTTTCCTTTTGAAATTAAAATGTTTATATAACCTTGAAAAGTTCACTGTTTTCTTGCATAGCATGTTGTATGGAGAGGGCTTGTATAGTCAAGTCACCTCATTACAATTACAGTAACACTGTGATCACATTTTGGGACAAGGTGCAATGGCTTTCCAAAAAAAACAAAGAAAAACAAAGAAAGTAAAATTTGAGTAGTACAAGAATGAAATCACAAATTATTAAATTTTCAATTGAGTGAATAAGCTTCAACATTTTATATCCCAGCTCAGAAAGATCCTGTTCAGATAGGAATTGGACCATTTGAATTCGTTTTTCAAGCTTTGTGACATATATTTTTGAAATTTTTGACTTTAGGGACACTTTAAAAGCAGTGAAAGGGTTTTACCCTGAAATTTTCCCGAAGCGCCAAACAATTAAACAATCATGAAATGAAGTTTGCCATTTGTTTACCCCGAGATCGGTCCTCTTTGCTCTCAAGGACGGGGCATTCCGAAAATTGGCCTTATACGCCTATGGTATTGATATGGTAGAAATCTTTGACGGTACACTGTAAAAATGTCTACAGACTGTTGAAGATTAACGGATCAAAAAATAAAGAAACACAAAAAGGAAACGGAAAATGTGATGTCAATTTTTGGAAACGAATTCGACAGCACTTCTTCTGTTTCCTTTATGTATTTTTTCTGTAAATCTACAGGAATTTTTACAGTGTAGACTCCCAAAGAAGAGTAGGTTGTATATGGTGACAAAGGCGGGAAGACGACATGAACGCAATAACTGCATATATCCTACCTCATAGACTTAAAATTTCAAAACAGACAATATATCCCCAGGAAAGTATTAAACTTAAGCGAAATGATTGAATGTAACTGGTTCCAGGTGCGATCTTCCAGAATGTATAATATAAATTACATCAATCTCAAAATTAACATTTTTAGTAGCTTTCAGATGGAGTTTTGGTCGGCTCATAAATCGAGTAACTAAATGCTTCCGCCGAAGGAGAACTATATTAATTTCTCTTATGGTTCATGATTATAGCGGCGAACTCAGTGACACATACACGCCAACACCCGCGGCAAGGTTCCAATCACATTCATCCGGTATTATCATATCCAACTGCAAAATAAAGGAATAGTGTAATTCGGTGACATGAATTACCTTGCAGATATTTTGATACTGTTTCTGTGCGACCTATTTTCACCGGTTCCGTGTCAATAAGAAGCTCTCATTTAGATTGAAGCGAATCATTAACCTACTTAATTCTTTTAGCTGTTGAGTGGTAGACTTAGGGGAATAGTTATACATAGACAACTTAGTACTGAAGCGCAATGTTCATAAATGCAAACAACCTCCGGGTATGCTGTCGAAAAACATTCATTCTCGGCAGTTAGTCACAGGCTTTCTTCTGCACTGGCTCATTTAGGATAATTCTTATCCATCATGCCATCAACTTTATACTGAGATTTAACCTTCACAGCAGGCGTCGAACATGCACCTCTTTGCAACGTGCTTATAGATTTCTGCCGAATGCATCCAAGGGGTGTGCAGGATGTGTTGGCAAATTCAGTGAGATACGCTCTATATCTACAGGCTTCACTCTGTTATATCCAGATACCGCCTCAGTCGACTCCATAGATAGATTCACAGTGTCTCGATGCCAGTGGGAGCTAGGGAATTGTTCTTTGTTTGATCATGGAAGTAGTAACTCCAAGGCAGTACTTCCATGGTTTGATGTGGCGAACGATCGACTCATTATCGATTATAGTAGAGGCTATGATTGTTCACAAGCAGGGGCGTATATACATGAATTCAGAGGGGGGGGGGTGTGAACTATTTTGAGACCAACTACATTTCTTGGAGACCGACGCCCATTGACATATATAGTTGTACGATCCGAATTTCTTTACAGGACGGTAGTAATCAGTGGCGTACCCAGGATTTCGCTCAAAGGGGTGGGGGCATGCAGTATGTTGTGTGATCGCCAGCCTGGGGGAGGGGTGTCCCCATCCCCTTTGAAAATTTTTGGTAAATTGGGCGTCCTTACATGCAATTTGGTGCCACATGTGCTACCTTCTGAAGTAAAATATGTGTTACAAAATTTACGTATTTTAGGAACTAAAAAGAAAAAATTGGCATCAGTGAGGGAGGACCTTGGGGAGACACCCGTCCCCTTTGATATTTTTTAAAAAAGTGGGTGTCCTTACATGCAATTTGGTACCACATATGCTACCTTCTGAAGTAAAATTTGTGTTACAAAATTTACTTATCTTTTAGGAACTGCTAAAAAAAAAAAAAATTGGCATCGTGAGGGGGGGCATGGCCCAGTCCCCCTGCGTACGCCACTGGTTGTCATAATCGTAGGCTTACGGGACTCTTCCAATCTGGGGGCAGAAAAAGTTTTGCCCGAATCTCAAAAAGTTGCCCGAAATTCGTTGCAGTTCAGGTGCATAAAATAGACCCCTAAACCACTATACATGCGCGCTAAGCGCGCGAAAATTTTTGCACATTTTTCGGACATTCGATCAAAACTTCGGGATCTCAGTAGAAAATGCGGGAAATTTTTTCACTTTTACTTCATCTCTGCCGGAATTTCAATTTGAGTAAGGTCTCAAATGTTGTTAATGTCTGGTCTACTGTTACAAAGGTACCGTATATACTGAAGTGGATTTGAGGACGACTTTTTGGCGCTCAGAGACCGACTTTTGATTTTCACTGGGGGTGTCACCCCCCACCCGTATTTACGCCCCTGTTCACAAGTTCGTCAAAATGCGTCAAAATCTCCAAGAAACATCCACCTTGGTCACCTGAGTCTTGACATAAAAGAGTGGAGTGTGGCTTGGGCCAACCCCTTCCTGATGTTCACCGTCGGCGAAATCAGATAATAGCTGAGAGAAATTAGGAAAAGAGCTGGTAGTGGTTATGGGGAATTAAAGGGAAGTTTAAAAGTTCCACATCGCTGGAATTTCTGAAATCCTCCGCACACCTTTGAACTGACAAAGAAAGGGAAGATATAATTGTATCTCATGAGTATGCGCGAGAGTGAATTGTGCCTTCCGTAGATTTCAAAGCAATGTTTCTGTTACACTGCAGGTGTCAGTAGCCAGCATTGTGATCCTTCTCCTCCACCCCTCCCACACCGTTTGGTGCATACCAGTGTGAATTCAGCGTAGGGAGTTCAATGTCATTTTGTCCGTTTCCGAAAGATAGGGAGTCTTTTTCACAACAGATATGTCACAGTATCTTAAAGGGAAAATGCAGTCACCCCAATTTGGATTAGTGTAGTGGTCTATCCTATTTCATGAATGGCTCCTGAGAATCATGTGAATATAATTTTCTCACTAAATTGTGAAATTTTTGAGGAGTAACTCCTTGGTTTACCTTGAATATGCAATATTTTAGTTCTGAAATAACATGAAAGATTCCTGGAAGAGAAATAAGAACAAATTCATGAGATTTAGATGTTGTTTCAAAATAAGTTTCGGGGCACTGCTTATGCCCTTTAAGTTCGATATTTACCTCTGACTTGAAAACCTTCTAGTTCCTCAAAGAATTAACTGGGGCAAAAGCAGCGACGTAGTGTTTGTATCACGCGCCGTTGGTCCCGTTGATATCACATTTACAGCTAGATTGATGGTTTCAGTCCAGATTGCAGAACATCATTCTCCCTTTCTTCAACCTCTATGTAAATTTCACACTATTTCCCTTAGAGCGGTCACTGGTTGCTTCCCTTTCACATTGTGGGAAATTCCCCACGTGAAGATGAGTAATTTTAAAGCAATTAGACATAAAACCACGGAGAGTATGACTCTTGCTTCAGAGACCAAAAACCAGTGAAACACGCTCGTTTATTTAGCTTTCGCACAGTGACTTATCCAGAACTTATTTCTAAGAGGGAAGTATGGACGCGAAGCTTCTTTATCAAGGGAGCGCATCTCTTTATGAAGAATTTCGAAGGGGCACCCCTCCCACCGTGTGGGATTTTTGTTTTTAACTTCCCACTCCACGCATAGCAATTTGGACATGGCATAACAGGAGGTGGTTTTCCTTTTAAGACCCCCAACTAATGAAGTGCACAAATTTGATTTTGCTCTGAAACCGATTGAAGGGGAATCCCCGGATCCTCCATTGTACTGAAACCACGGTCCCACCACTTTTAAAACAAGTAAAAAGGTAAAATTAAAGCAATTAAAATACAAGAGAATGATGTCAGGCGATCAGGGCTGAAGCCACTCATTTTACTCTCTGTACGGCAAGAAAGCGACGGCCACTAATAGAACCATTATATACGTCGTAGCTTCTGCCCTTGTTACTGGCGGAGGAATCAAGTTTTCAAAGTTAGGGGGTATATATCACAAGCTTAACACAGTGGCAGGGCGTCCATATAGTCAGGGAGGCGGTTGCGCCCCCCACTGACGGACTCAAATCGCCTGTCGGCGCCCCTTTTAGGTTTTTACCATATTGAGACATAGGGTATCTACCTGCTTCGAAGCGCCCCTACAGGTCATTCTCGCCCCTTTTACCGAATTCCCTTACTCGGCCACTGGCTTAATACACTATGACTTATCACTATGGTGAAAATTACTCCGAATCGTTCGAAAGAAGGATAAAATCACTTTCAACTTCCAAAGCTGGATACACACTGTACGTATGAAGACAACAAATCATCTGGCCTTTTCCCGTACAGAGAAATCACCCTGATAATTTTCGTCCCTTCACTGATTAAACACACAGTGACGCCAGTGGCGTAGCCACGGGGTGGCATCGGGGCCTAGGCCCTCCCAACCCCCCCCCCCAAAAAAAAAACGTTGAAGGTTATGTGTTAAATGTCTAGTAAATAACAGTGACGGGTTAGGCCTATCATTTAAATTTGTCTTTCTAAATTCTCACGCATTTCAACTTGTCAAACTTCCGGATCTAAGCAGGTTGTAAAACTCTTAGGCTATAACAGTTTTCTGTTTCCAGCCTTTATCAGGTTTATGCGTCGACACCGGAAGTATTTTTCACAAAGAGAAATATATTTCTCTGTTTATTATAGACTGAGCCATTATGCAGGGCTGACAATTCTAGACGAAAGCACAAGCTAACAAATCTCATCACGGGTTAGTCACGGCTGTTTGTAAGTGGAATATCTGTACTCTTTGTATTTTCTTTAAAAAGACGGAACCATTTAGAGTTGATTATCAATTAAGCAAGCCAATTCCTGGTCGTTGTGGTTAACTATAAATCTTTGCCCCTGACATTTTTACATTTAAAACACATAGCAGCTCTTAAAAGTTTAATCCAGGGACACACATCATTAATACTAACTTTGTGCTCAAACTAGCCCTTCTTACAAGTCTAAATGTGCTAAAACTCAAAAGCATTACACTGGAAAGTTTCCGTTCGAAACAGTTTTCCTGAGGCTTCTGAAATACTAAAACCCAGGAGCTGCCCCCCCCCCCACTTGGACTCCACAAGCCAGTGAGCCACAACTGGAAAAAAAGGCCGTGGCCGGCTCGACTTAAACCAATTGGTTAGAAATTGGGCCGTAAAACCTCATCTAACTAACTAACCCACTTGGACTCCACCCGTTTTGGGCTTCGCGCTCGCAGTGCACGCTACGTATGCACAGTTTGCCCCCCCCCCCCCAAAAAAATGTGCTCTCCCCCAGTTATGAATTTCTAGCTACGCCACTGAGTGATGCACGGTGTCAGCGTCCTCTCCTACTTCATTTTCTATGTGTCAAATGACAACTTTACTAGGCCAACATGCAATCGGTTAATGCAGGAAGTTGCTGGAGACAAGTTCCTGTTCGATTCTTGAACAGCTAGTTAATGTCTAAAGAGAGCATAACTGATTAATGCAATGGTAGTTTCTAATTACAGACGCTCGTTGCATGTATATGCTGTGTGCGTATAGTTCTTATAAACAAAATATTTCGTATGGGCAAGGGGGTCTCACTTCGTTCACCCATGGAGCTTCCATCTTCGCTGATTTTCCGGAGGCAACTAAAATCATGATAAGATTAAATAGCTTTCCTTTTGACTTTGACAACTCAGGTTACTGCTTCCTTCCGCTAATTCAAGCTATGTTTTACCAAGTCTTCGCAGTTCCTCTTGATTTCACAAGTCCCAAAATATGTCATTTTCAAACATTCAACAATTTTAACTCGAACCTGGTTTTTCCAACTTAAAAGTTGATTCATACATATCTGGAACCTTTCAGAAAGTGATAGGCGTATGGTCTTACTGAGCGGGAAAGTTACTTCTAATGGTACTACACAAAACCTGTAGCAGTGAGGGGTTGGTGACGGGGACGACAGAAAGTTCAGGTTGCCATTGCCTTAATAAAATTTTACTCATTTCCGTCGCCCCTGAAAAAATATTTCCCCCTGGAAGCTATCTCGCCCTCTTCAGTACCAAGTTGTCTGGCTATGGGTCTGTCACAGCAATGGCCTGCAATGAAATACCAATACAAAAACATGCCTATGTTTATAGGGAACGACTGTACTAAACCATTTTAGTATCCCTCCAGCAAAAATGTATTCATGCCGAGAAAAAACCTCTCTGTGACTTATTTTCAACCACAGTGTTGGTTATAGTTTTTGTGTATCTCCTCTCGTAAGGCCATTATTCACTTTAGCTCTGTATTTTGGTACTGCTACCTCATATAGAGTTCCTCCAATTTCAGAAACAGCAGGAGAAGGATAAAAATATTTGCTCAACTCATAAAAATGTAAAAACCCACGTTTCCATGGTCATAAAAAATGGTTAAAAATTTTGAAAAGGGTGATTCATGCCTGGAGCCTTTAAAGCGGTTCTTTTGATGTGGTCCACGTGACAGGTCCCCGGTTTAAGGAAATCATCCAGTATTAAAGAAAAATCAACAGCAATATGGGACGCTAACCTACAGGGTAAGTAAACTAAGTGGGTTCCTTCCAGGCCAATTACCGACGGTATAGTCGAAATGATATTTTGATCCGGTGTTTTCTTTGAAGCAATTGTGAAAATTACACTGCTGTACAATTGAAAGTTGCTATGTGCAAATATTTGTTGAGTAACAGTAGCTGCTTCTATAATTCAATGTTAAGTTACTTTTGTGTTGACTTTTGAATATGACAAACAGGATTTAGGTATGACAGTATGACTGAATGTAACCTACTTCGACATGGAGCAGGGAGCTGCAGGACAGCTCCTAGCCAGGCAGCCAGGGTTATACCAGCGTCACTTGTGTGTCTCGTTCTGGCCTTTTCACTTTTCCTCAAAAGTGTAATATACGGTCCATCATGAAAAGCGTTACCGTGAATAAATAGAGCTGCCTGGAACGGAAAAGAAACTGATAAGCTATCTGTCAAAAGCTGGTGCAGAAACGTAGTTTTTATAGGCAATCGGCGTTCACCACAAATCAATTTTGAAAATACATCGGACTAATTAAAAACATGAGAGAACCTATCCGCCCTGAAGACTGGCACAACAAACTTGGCAAACATGGGTTGAAATGGGTGATTGTGTACGTCATGAAACCACTGACGGATCCAGGGCCTTTGTTTGGGAGGGACCAAACTGGCGGTACAGTGATATAGATGAGGGGGTGTCTCCCTCTCCTTTGGAAAATTTTTCTATAACTGAATCCCCTCAGATGCGATTTGGTGCAGCAAAGTGTTCAATTGTGAAGTTAATTTTCTTATGAAAAATTTCTGAATGTCATTTAGTATTATTTTTACCTAACTCTAAAAATAGCCCACACTTAGCCTCAATGATAGTTTGGCAATTCTGCATTGAATCAACATTTTTTCACAAAATCCTCGTGATTCCCTTAGATTTTCTTTACAAAAGTCCCTCAAAATGTAACACCAGGGACAAAATCAACTCCCCCACGTTTTCAGCTGTTTAGGTCCAACGGATCAGAACTTGAGCCCACTAAACATTATTGCGCAATACTATATCTGAAGAAAAACTACCAGTGTGAGTCATTTCTAGTGATTTTGCAGATATAAACCTTTGTGCTAGGATAAGATAAGGGCCTTACCATCCTTGGATGTAATCATTTATGGGTAAATTAACAGAATTTGATAACAAACCTGCAAAAGCTATGATATATTTTAATATGTGTCTTTGAAAAAATGCTGTTTTTTTACTTGCGAAAGTAACTTTTCAAATTTGGACCATATGTATATCGAACAGGCAGCGATTGGCAGAAAGATCGTTCAAAAAGTTATCTGCGCATTTTTTAAACAAGCAGTCACATATGCTCGATACATCACGGGGATTGTCTTACGACATACATTTTACCAAATTTGCATATTACGTTAGGGTGGTGCTAGGATTTGCCCGACAAGAGAGTTTTATTCAATTTTCATAACAGTCGTCCCGAATATGGCTCATGCATATAACCATTCAACATTTGAACAATCAAAACCTAATCTCTGTGTTACGTCATAGCATGATCGTGAGGGCAAATTATGGACAATACGAACTTTTTATACAAAGTCACGGTGCTAACTTGGTGCTTTGTCGCAAGGGCGTAGGAGACGGGTAGGGCTGGTTGTGCTTAAGCGCCCCAGTCAAAAGTGTGGTGGGCGGAAGTATGCTTTGGCCCCCCCTCAATTCAAGGACAAAACCCCTCATTGGTTTCCTCTGTAAAACAATGTCAAAAATTTACAGTAATTTTCCTTAAAATCTGCTCAGGTACCAATATTGCACCAAATTGCGTCTAAGGACCTTCAAATATTTCAAAATTTCCCAAAGTGGAGGGAAACCCCTCCCCTCAGACCCTCCCCCACAGTGGTCCGAAACATCTTTCAACTTTCCAGTCGAGAAAAACTTCCCACGCCTATGCAGTGTTTTGTGGGCAAATCCGCCGAGTTGCAAAGCTCGCCTATTGGGCGGTAATATTTTTTTTTTTGGTTTTTAATCAATACATAGAGTATAACCAGTCCCAATGGAGAGCCAAAATAAATCATTTTACGTGCCAAGACGCCTGGGTACTGAACGGCGCAAACAGTGCCTACCAGTCTTGTATAGTCAGATAGTGAGTACGTACTCGGAGTCATGAGTTTGCACAATTGCCTGTACTCGTACTCGTACTCACAGATTTTGAAAGCTCTTTATAGGGGCTCATGCAAACATTTTGACTCGTACTCATGAAAAAGGACATGTACTCGTTCTCGTACTCACAACATAGACAATGACCTTGTACTTGTACTCATGACATTGTACTCGCACTACAAGTATGGTGCCCACATTATTACTTCGTTGCACCAAGTAGGCGTATATTTATTTCTCTGTGACTACTTTTCTTGATAACCAGATTAATTTAGTCATTGTAAGAGACACATAAGTTAGTTGTACCAACTCTGTGTTAAGTTCCAGAATTCATCTCCACAAACTTCTGGAGTGAACAAATTTCTTGGAGATAGAATAATCCTTATTAAAAGGTCCAACTTATCCCATTTGAAACGTGCATTTGTAAATAGCCAATGCGTTCAAATTTGTTAATGACTGTGACTAAATGTATGAGACCAGATGGTAACGAAGGGGGCAGTCGCGTAACTCATATGCACTCCGGGGCGAACCCCCGGGCACCTAGGCTAGGGGGCACCCGGCGGGTCTGGCACTCACGATGATACTTTGTTTGCAATGGACTTTTGGAAGTGGAAACTCCCGCTGAATATGAAGACCCGTCATCTTTAACATGATTAGTTATTTAAAACATAAATAGAAATTGAGTGGAAGGTAAGTATCCTTTGTAAGTGCTGCATCATGCGCCCATGTCATTTGTTGAGGGCGCACCCAACCCATTCTTGCCGGGGCAACCTGAACCAAAGTTACGCCACTGGAAGGGGCTAAGTAGGAGTCCGGGCGAGGGTAACAGAAATCGAGGAATGGAAATACGCTATATACAAAAAGGAGATTAAATGAGAATTGGCAAAGGTTAGGACTTAAAGTGATGGTTCTTCAATTTCTAAATACTCTGGCCTCATCATCCGGTAAACTTGACGCAGACAGAGATAATTTAGTTTTCTGTTTACATTGACGCAATGCATACTACTCTGGTGCCTATTTTAAAACTTGGAAGCCATAAACACAGAAGTTATTACTGCTAATAAATTGTCACGACATATATTCGTCAGTGAATGTTGTGTAACCTACCTACCACATCTTGTATGTTTTTTTACGAGCAGTTTAAAATATTAACTCTAGGGAAAACATCATCCTGAAAGCTTTCATAAACCTAGAAATGTCACGACATGTTAATTCACCGTATAGTTCTTCAACTAAAAGACTATAGCAAGTTCCAAAGTGTGATAAATTGTATCATTAATATGAATTTACGAAACAGCGACTCTTCAAATGTGGATTTACTTTATTTGACACATCTATAGTAAGTCTTTTTCTGGGATGACCGATGACATTCATAAGGCGACGTGGAGTCTCTGTAGCATGCATTTTATTAAGTTATTTGACAAAAATTGCGTATACACACACTGACTTGTGAGATTTTTACATCCTTTAAAATTAAGTCATATGTTACAAATCTGGTCTTTATAAGAAAACCCGGTACGTCCTGCCGTATAATTTTCTGCTTATGAACACATTTATGTTAAATTCCGACTGTTTTATGACACAATGTAAAAGGCTCCTCCGTGCTTTATTGACATAAACACATCCGTGGAATGACGGCAGTTTGTGAAGAAATATTACAATCCACAGGCAGGGCCACTTATCGATGGCAAGATGCCTAATTACTAGTCATGAAATTGGAATGGCGGGACTCGCTGGCGTTGGGTCCAGGGGCCCTCCTGAGGCCCCTGATTGGGGATCCTGTGGAGATCATGGAAGTCGTAGGTACTTACAAAGTTGCATGCAATTAGAATAAAAGGAATTGTCTGGTGGCAATGTGTAGCGGTCTTAAATGGAAGAGAGAAATAATCAGTAAATTTCACCCAAGGTCCGTGCTAAAGTTCATTCCATACTAGGTATCTCGGTCTCTAGGTACGTTAGATCCGCGAAAAGCAGCCGGTGTTGATAATGTAAGACCTAACATAGTCAAAAAAGTTATGCCCTACATTTTAAGGCCTCTTTATCACATCTTCAACTTGTCTCTCAGTACTGGAACTTTTCCAGATAAACTTAAACTAGCCAAAGTTATCTCACTTTTTAAAAAAGGAAATGCCAACACTCTAATTATCGGCATGTGTCAATCCTGCCTTGCTTTTCAAAAATCCTTGAAAGATTAATGTTTAATAGACTGAACACATTTCTAAGTAAATTTAGTATACTACATGGTAATCAATATGGTTTCAGGCCTGATCGTTCTACTGAACTAGTGGCACTGGCCGACGCTATTGATAAGCTGTACGGTGCCTTAGACAGTAGTAAACATTATATTGGGGTATATCTCGACCTTTCCAAAGCCTTTGACACAATTGATCATAACATTCTACTACATAAGCTCACACATTACGGAATAAGAGGTCCAGGTCATTCTTGGTGTTCTTGTTACTTGTCAAATAGGTAGCAGTTAACAACTTTCAATGGGACATGGTCAAGCAAACTTACTGTAAAATGTGGTGTTTCCCAAGGCTCCATCTTAGGACCTTTGCTTGTCATTTTGTAAGTGAATGATACTTGTAGAATTTCGAAAAAAATGTTCCTTGGTTCTTTTTGCTGATGATACGAACATATTTTTTACTGAAAGTAATTTAAATAGTTTGAAAAGAACAGTGTGTAATAAGCTGCAAAAGTTTTATGATTGTTTGCTTCAAACAAATTGTCTATTAATGTGGAAAGACTCACTATATTTTGTTCAATTATTGCCAGAGCAGGTCTACTGTTAATACTGACATGAATGTTGTTATGAATGCTATTCCTCTGGAGAGTGTTAATAGTACGAAATTTCTGGGTGTACATATTGATGCTCATCTCTCCTGAGGGAATTATGTTAGCCATATTTCAAACCAAATTTCTAAAGGTATTGGAATTTTGTCAAAATTACAAAATTAAGGCACATACTACCCCAAAAATTATGAGATCTGTCTACCTTATCCTTGTATTGCCCCATCTTTCTTTCTGTTCATCGATTTGGTCCGGTACAACCAAGACAAATTTAAATAAATTGTATATCCTTCAAAAATGAGCCGTAAGGAACATCACCTGTGCATTACCATGCAGTAGCAACGATGAAATGTTTTCTTCTTTAAATATACTGAAGTTGGAGGGTCTCATATTCTTAAAGGGATTTTCCAGAGACAAAATTCAGTAAGTTTAGAAAAATGCAGAAATTTTTTTCTTTTTTTTTTTTGGTGAAAACCGCATCTCAATAGCTTGCAGCGTTTGGAAGATACAAATTTTCAAAGAAATGCAATTTTTTCTCAAGATAAAGTGCGTTATGGGTTATCTGTGATGTCATCGGGGCACATTAATTTTGACATAGAATTGAATTTCTTTATGATATTAATGCCAATGTAGGGAATATTTAGCAACTTTGTTTATTATGCCCTACATATGGTGTAGATTTGTACTAAATCTACATGGAAACATATTCAAACATTCCAACAGTATCAAATTTCAAGGACAACCAGGACATTTAATTATAAAGAAAAACAAAGAAAATCTGAGGCAGTGTGCCCACTTTACATAACAGCCTGTGACCTTGATGGGAACTAGATGTATTTTTGACAAAAAAGCACTCTTGAATATGAGATATCTCGAGTTAGGAAAAGAGTATTGCTATGGGCACGAACTGGGAAATTTTTCCCTTTCACATGAGACCCTTGTGAAATGTCACTGGAAACTTTACCTATCGTTGTCAAAATACTTTCTGGCTCATTTTCCTCTTTCTATACGTGTAATCTTTCTATTCATAACCACGACACACGCCATGCAGACAAACTTTGTAATTCTTTGTATCGTAAATCTCGCAGTCAGCTCAGTCTTAGGTATACATCTATATTTCTCTGTGGAATTCATTACCGAATGGTCTTCATGCACAACAATATGTTACTGCTTTCAGAAAATGCCATCAGAGTTATTACCTTCATCTGTATTGAATGGAAAAGTTCTTATGTTTAATGTACGTTTACTGTAATCAGTATAACCGACAGGGTGTTTTTGTTTATCATTCATACAACGGGGGGGGGGATAGGGAAGGGATGGTAAGGGATGAAGTAAATGGGAATGGTATAATAAGGTACTGCTTATTTTGCTTTTTCTAATTAAGCTTTTTAAGGGAGTGATCTTCTTTGTTAAGCCCACGAGGGTTCTAAGTACACTTCCGTCCACATATTTTTTGTTTGATACTTCAGTCTGTATAATTTTGATAATGCGGAAAAACAAATAAATGAATGAATGAATCTCTTTAATTGCCTCAGATTCCTTTTTCTTATTCTTTATGATTTAATACCTTGTTTTTCCTTGAAATGTGATTCTATTGGAATTTTCGGATATCTTACCGTGAATATCTAATATAAAAATTGATCCAAATACTTGGGGTATCAAACCTTGTATTTAAGTATTCCATATATATAAATATATATATATATATATATATAATGGTGTCAGCATTATAAAGAAATACAAAACCCATATGACCGGTCAATTTACCCAGATAACATCATAGATCTCCCATCATACACTGCGGAAGCTTAAAAAAATAGCATTTCTTCAAAAATAACATTTTCCAAACGAAACGTGCTATTGAGATGGGGTTTACATGCCTTATAAAAAACTGTCTGTTTTGATACATCAAATTAGGTCAAAAGAAAACGCTTCAATTTCATATATTTTGTGGTTTGTTCAGTACACATTTAATGCCGTTTGTAGAAAAATATTGAATGGTTTGAAGTGTATTTTGGTGACCAAATTTAATATGCCTTTGGTTTTCGCATTCGGCTATTATCCAAAGAGTTTAGGAGACTTTGAAAAATCACCTTAAGGAAGGAATAATGAGCGAAATTGAAAACTTTCAGTACATTCAGTATTGTTTTATTTCATTTAACATTGCAACAGTTATTCACTACATTAAATTCCCCCAAGTTTCAATCTTGTTTTGTGAATTCATCTGGGCCGAAATTATGGTTTTCCCCCTTTTTGGTTTGAGAGCACGGACTTTGACTCACCCGGGATTTGCGTCCTTGATTTCAACCACCTGTATAACTTTATGGTAAAGGAAATCGAAACACCAAAACACAAACTGTCACAAAGGGTCTGTTTCGACCTGCATGGCAGTACGTAAACGATTAAGGAAATTTTAGAAATAACACCAAAATTTGCCCATCGAAAGCTAGTGTAATGAGTAAGTGGTTGAAATGAGATGGCGTAGTAGGGTCGGTGGAAATGAAGTACTTTCATACTGAGTACTCTTTCATTTAGTGGTAACTTGTTCTTGGCAAAAAATGTGTCTCGTGTCTTTCATAGATTGCGAAGGGCCGACTTCCTAAAAGACCCTTTGGAAAAATTTACCTCAATTGATTTTATAACAGATTCATTGTGGGCGACTATCTCCAAACCAGATAACGTACTGGAGCCAGACAACGTACTGAAGGGGGGGGGGGAATTGCTTCCTGGGTGATTTTTTTCTTGGGTGAGACAAATTAAAGTGTATTAAAGCAAAGGTAACTTTGAAATTTTTAGGGGCGATAAATTCTGGGCGACGCCCCTCTGTCTCCCCCTTGGTTACGGGCTTGCTGACCTCCATTTGGTAAAGTGCGTAGTATTGTATCTACACATACGCTAGAGGAAAACTTTGCAGTCTACGAATGAATAATTCGGCCGTTTGCAATATATCAGGTCAAACTATGAAAGAAAGACGAAATTCTGCAACGCCCAAAGCACGCAGAATATTGGGGGACCGCTGTCTTTATAAGTCAGTAAAAGGGGGACAAGCACAGAAAAAATGGAAGAGTGGGGGTAATTTGCCGGGACGGCTACAAAGTTGAGAAGTCAATTATATGGCGCCCGAAGAAATTTACAACGTACCAAACGAGTGTCTCCGACGTGGTATGATCATCTGCACCTCCTACCGAGGCGCACTTGCAAATCTTGACTTGCCAAACAACCTAACCTGCAGTAAATCGCACTATAAGCAAATATATTTCACTTCCTTTCTGCATAACACATGAGTGGGACCCTAGTATGAGATCTTCTTTACCCTAAGGAACTTCGTAATACAGTCACATGTGATAAGGTGTTCCAATGTCACTAACAATAAATGAACATTATCAAATGTAATCAACATGATATGTATCTATGACATATGTACCCCTATACTCTAATTTCATCAAAGATGTGCACGCAAACGCCCACAAGCGCGCCTAAGGCGCGCTTGTGGGCGTTTGCGTGCACACCATTGAATTTCATCAAAGGTTTCATCTGATTGAATCAGGTGTGTATTAGAATGCTCAGGATGTTTGTAAACAATAACAAATGTAGGCTTCATTTTCCTATCCTCGATACGTAAACGGAACCTGTAACAACATTATCCCACGCGTCGAGGAATTTTTACATTTTCGTCGGGAGTCTTGGTCGATAACTGTATAAAACGATAAAGTATGCAGTCCCCGACGGCGACTAGTTCTCCCCGACGGTTTACCTGAAGATTTTGCTCTCAAGAGGACAATTTCTCTAATAACAACCCAAAATTTTCGGCGCTCTACGCGATCTGTAGAGTCACTCAAGTTTCTTCAATAGTTCAATTCCCCATAGCTAGATAAAATCCTATCAACCTTCCCAAGTAACATGTAGGCAGAGCACACAGGTTATGTAGAGGTAAATTTCATCCCATATCGCAAAGCCTAGCTGCTGTTCTCTAGTGTGTTTCATACGGTACGGTCAGTTGGTGAGCGACTCACGGAGCAAAGTTTGGCTATTTCATCGGGTAGTCCAGGTGGATTCGACACAATGTATGCTATCTCCGATACGGTCTTCAACTCCTAAAGTTTTTAATTTTTCTTGTTATTCTCAATGATTACATACGTGTGTTGTGTAAGCCTACCGAAAATTTTCGCGCGCTTCGCGCTCTTTGCAGATTTAGACTCAAAAGAACACTATCACAGGCTCACAGAGCAACTCGGCTCTTGAACGACTGAAGTATTAAGAAAATTTGTGCAAAATATTCCCGGCAATGATATAGGATAGTTAGGTTCCTTCATATCCCCTTTACACAACCCTCGACACTTGGGGTCGGAACTTGGGTCGCTGTTATAGCCCGGGAATTGTCCCTGTCGGGACAATTCTGTCGCCACACATGGTCGGTTTACTAATTTTGGCTTTAAAGGGTCATTTCTTCTATAACACCCTAAATTTTTGATACGCTTTGTCCACTCTTCCATAGTTCCGTTACTTATAGCTAAATATAGTACAAAACCTTTCCATTTTTTCAAGTAACTTAATAAGTAGAATACATGGAATTATGTAAATGTCGGGAATTTCAACTCATTTCGCTAAACTTAGTTAAGGTTTTCTTGTGTCTGTCGTGCGGTACGGTTAGTGACTCGAGGAGGGAAGTACAATGTAAGTTTGGCCCAATAGGGCCCAACTGCCCGGACAATCATGACCTATATAAGCTTTAAATAAGTACAGATTCTTTTTAGTGTAAGCTTACCCAAAAAATTTTAGCGCGCTTCGCCCGCTTTTTCACAGTTTAGATTCCGGGAAAAACATTAAATCAGCGCCTTATTATTTCCCTCTGATATATACAAATTTTATGCAATATGTGCCCGGCCATGGCATAGTATGGAATGGTTTTCTTTTAAATCTCCCTTCACCAACCTCTCGACGGCATCGGGGCTGTCGGGGCTTCGGGTCGCTGGGGGAGGGGAGTCTGCCCACGTCGGGCAACTTCTGGCGCCACCCCTGCATAGAAGTTAACGTAAATGAGAATGACGTCTGGCGATCTGGACTGCAACAAAGCAATAGGGCGTAATACAAACATCACGTCGTTGTTTTTCCCCAGTTATTGGTGGCAATAAAGCTGTCGGTTACGAGTATGTAACAAAACACTAAAGGCACTTGGTGTGAAAATTAATTATTCCTTTATTTACGGAAACGGATAAAGAACAACAAGTGAGTGGAACAAGCTACCAGAAGAGACTGTAAATCCAGGGTAAAAACTTTCAAGGAGCATGTGTTTTTTATTAGTACCACGAAAAGCAAAGTCGGCTAGTTTACTGCTCCTCTCGAGGGCGCTTCGACCAGGCTGGGGCACAATCGACTTCGTCGACTGGGCAACCGATTTGATGGCACTCAAACCAGATGCCTAAGTGGGAGGGAAGCCGGAGTACCTGGAGAAAAACTCACGTACATCAGCGGATTTGAACCCACACACGTGTGAAACCAGGGCCGTCGGAAGAGGGGGTGGGGGCTGCAGCCCCCAATAATTTTGCCGTGCATAATTTTTTATGCAATAAAAACGTTTAAAAAGTGAAATACAAAGAATTAAGAGTAATGAATATCATTCTAAAAATTAGATCACCTATCATTCAATCTAGCCGTGGACCGGTGAAAAACAAAACGGAGGAAATCAATTCAATGGATGAGACAACCATGGAACTTGGCAGTAGAAATGGACGCTTCGTATAGTCCTACTTCATGCGTACAGAAGTAATAGAGTCAGACTACCCCGGGCAGTAGTTTAGAGCTAAGCCTGAGTTTGGGGCCAGGACTCTGGCTTGTTATAATCCATGTCGAAATCTCAAATGTGCATATCAGAAAAGCTGTGCACGTTGCTTGAATGTATAACGGCAGAGGGGCTGAGCCCCCTTCGATAATCGCCTGAGTCAGCAGTCCCCTGAGTCAACTGCTTCCACACCAGTGCCTCGGGACATCCAGTTCATCCACTAAATTTATGACATGAGATCCAACTCTTGAATTTTGATATTGATATAATATCTTTATTATTATAATCATTATATCTTTTAAACTTGTAAATAAAATAAGATATGGAAGTCGTATTTACCAAATATATTCAAGCCACGCCTTATGATGCAACCATCGAGACAGTACGGTTGTATTGCTGTTAGGATCATCACCCCGAAGTTTTTCCAAAAGGCTGTTACATTCGTATGCTAACTTAAGGGTTTTAATTAACATCAAGTGGATGCAACATGTAGCAAAAGCAAAGCTTACGGAGACCTGCATCAAATAATCCCAAAATTAGAACTTAAGTAGGGGAATTAGATTTGCTGGTCACTGTTCAAGGGGTGATGAATATGTGGCAACGGTGATTCACTGGACACTTTATCATGGTAACAGGAAACCAGGTAGACGAACTCTAACTTACCTTAGTCGACATACTCAAGCAGGACACCGGCCTTGAAATCAGTAATGTCAAAACCGTAATGTAGGAAAGGGATGCAACGAGGACCATCTGGATCGAGGACACCACTCGAATTAAGCAAGTAAGCAGTAAACATATATCCTGGCTTGTCACTCCGTTTTGTTAATAATATAATATTGTTTCACTTGTTTTACATTTTTTCGGCTCTCAGACTTTCTATTAAAACAAATGACTTATCATGTCCGTCATTCAGTCAATAAGGAAAAATCGTTTATGAAAGTATTTGAAAATAGCAACTCAGTGTCGTACGACGTACTAAATTTGTCTTTCTGCGTCCTTTTTTTTTGAAATCTAAAGGGTCAATGCATGATGAAGTCGCAGAATTTTGCGGTGCTTTATCTTGAGTTACTGATTATTCGTATGATTAATTGCTTCAAGTCTACAACTTATTCCTCTGCCATCTAAAACACACTTTCGATTATGCTGGGGAAACCTATTGTTCGAAATAACAATACATGGGGGATTTCGTTATCAATTTTATCAAAAGGTCTCCTAAAAATTAAGGAGATATTTCGTCTCCTAAATTAAATAGATAGTCTAAGCTGTAATTAAATCGCATTGCCTCCTTACCCAGAGGGATTATCTAGTGAGGTGGGTTCAAGTTATCAACCCAACTTGTGAAGTCAATTTAGAAATTTTAGTCACTATTCTACAAAATTTGGATGAAATTTGAATCAAAATTTGGGCAAATTTATATAAATTTCAAACAAAAATGTACCAACGTTTTAACTTTTTAGGACCATTTCCTGCAATCTGGGAGACATTTTTTCAAAAATTTCTTCCGTACGCTACGCGTCAAATCATGGTGGCGAGTACACGATACCCATCTTTCAGCATGCACAAGTCAGCCCCCCCCCCAGTCGGAAATACCTTTCGACGGGACTGGAAACACATTGGTGTACAGTAGATGGAAAAGACGGGAATCTGCCACTCGACGATCCAATGAGTTCCCTGTAAACCCCCTGGCTTATATGCTCTTGGATTGATCCCTGCTCGAGCAGAAGAAGCAGAATTGACACTTGTAAAGTTGAATACACGTTCAGGGCTCGCATTCAATACTTCCCCACTTACCGACGATGAATTTTCTTGCGGTAAGTGTCTTTGGAAATGCGGGTACTGCGTGGGTAAAACACACAGTATTATCCTTAAAATTTTGTCCAAATAATTTATATACTGATCAAAAAGAAAAGGCAAAAAAGAGCAGATTGTAATTTATTTACTGTGCCACACAATTGGATAATCTAGATGTTGGACGTAGGAATCAACGTCATTTAATATATCCGGATGAGCGACCATGGAGCTAAGAACTCCATGGTGCGACAGATTATAGGTGAACGAATTTCAAAATGGGTAAGCAATGAATGGGAGGTAAGGGAGTGAGTAAGAAACAAAATAAGTTAAATGCGAGATACGTGCACATATACGTACGGAGACTCACCAATCATCTAGTTTCATAACGCTGACACTTTAAAACACATTCGTTTGACGCGTCGTTACCCCCTCCCCCCGCCATCTAAATATAAATCTAGTTTTTTGCCTAAAAAGGCAGCGCCCTTTTTCCTGGCTTCGACGCGATGTACTTAACCAAAGTAACGGCGCTATTCAATTTCGTTATACTTCAAAACATGATTATATCATATCTAGCTATGCAAGTAGGGAAGTGATAAAGTAGAACCACTTGGTAACCGCTTAATATTAATATCACTGACGACACATAAACGTCACAAGTCGT